>OZ005741.1:131718042-131870724 GCA_963930735.1 Dioctria linearis
TGGCATACGTTTGAACTCGTAGTGCCCATAACTTGTGCTGAAAGCAGTTTTATGTCGATCTCTTTTGTCGACAAGAACTTGATGATAGCCATTGGCCAAATCGAGTGTGGTGAAATACCTTGCTTGACCTAGTTGGTCGAGAATATCCTCGATTCGGGGTAGCGGGAATGCGTCTTCAATTGTCTTTTCGTTTAATTTCCGAAAGTCGACAACGACGTGCCACCTTTTTTCACCGTCAGGCCCCGCTTTCTTGGGGACAACTAGTAGAGGTGAATTCCAAGGGCTTTTACAAGACTGGACTATCCCGCTGTCTAGCATTTCTTTTAGCTGCTCGTTAAATACTTTCCGCTGTGTTTCAGGTATGCAGTACATTTTTTGATTGATTGGTGCTTGATCCTGCACCAATGGGATATTATGCGTTATCGCATTTGTATAGGTGAGTTTGTCACCTTTGAGGAAGAAGATATCGTTATACTCTTCGCAGAGTTCTGATATCGAAATTTTTTCTTCCGCGGTCAAATTAGGGTCTAGGCTGAGTTCTTTCTCTAGCCTAAATATACGCGGGTATTGCTTTATGTCGTCCGGAATCTCATAATCCGGGTATAGATATCGTACAAGTAGTAAAATTGCTGATTTTGCAGCTGAACCTTGGGTTAACTTTTTCTTCCTGTTTGACTAGTTTCCTGTAAGTAGATGAGGCTTATTGGATTCCTTGTGAGGCTTTATTTCGTTGTTTTTAGCATGTTGCAAGGTATCTGCGTCCTGTTTTGTTGACGGCTGAGTTTGGTACATCTGTGTGGTCTTTGCCTTAGGTTGTGTGATATACTCATGCGCGTCAATGCTGTTGTTTTTTGACCATGTAGAATTTTTTGTCTTGTGTGACGGTGGAGTAATATGCACCTTTAATATAGGCTTTAGCAATTCGCTACCGTTCTTATATGGCCGTTGTGTTAATCAATATACCTGTATTTGTTAATAGCTCAGATGATCAAGCTACTCGTAAACTTCTGTGCCAGCAGCATAACTTTTTCTTATGTTCCATTACTGCTAGTTTAATTCCTTCTCTCGACGAAAAATGATACTAATCCTTAGTATCATTTTTCTTTTACATGGGGGGCAGGAATGTTGTATAATTATTTCCTCAGTTGTTTCCATGTTACAAATTAACTAATATGTAAGTTACTTTGCAATCGTAACAATTGCAAAAATAAATAAAATAAAAACATTTTACGTGCACTGATCAATGCCCGGTCAGCATAAATAAAAAATGACCTAGTGATTGATCAGAATTTATTGTGACTTACCTTCGCAATAATGACCTACTTCGCAGGTAAACAAAGCCAAGTAGGAAATAAAAATGATCTTGTTTGGAAACATTAAAAAATTCTGGCACAGAAATTACGCGTAGCCGATTCTGCATTTTTTTTTAAATAAACTAATTAATATCGAGTGCGGTAGAATAAGTCGAGTTACTTGAGAGTCTCGTGTGGAAAGTTAAACAAGACAGAACAAGCGGTGTAATTATTTAAGAAAAAAAGCGATGTAATAATTAAAGGAAAAAAGCGGTGTAATTATTTTAAGTAAAAAAGCGATGTAATAAAAAAAAAAAGGAAAAAAGCGGTGTAATTATTTAAGTATAAAAGCGGTGTAATAATTAAAAGTTTAAAAAGCAGTGTAATTATTAAAGTTTAAAAAAGTTTATTAAAGTCGTGTAGATATAAAAGTTCATAAGCATTAAGGTGTAAAGATAAATTAATAACTACGAAAATAAAAGATTAAACTGTGTGTCATTTTCGCCTTTTCGTAATCAAAGCCTCCACATCCTTTTTTCTCGCGGTGTACAAAGATAAACACCACATTTCTTTTTGTTTACTTATTCACATGAAAACTAAAATCCACTTTTATACACATATATGTATATCTATAACTGCACCACATTTCTTTTTGTTTACTTATTTGTTCGTTTTCCCATATAATTTTTCACACTGATTCACTTCTTTATTTTTCGCACGTCAATTCTAATAGTGTTACAATGCACTCAATTTTTTTTTTTTTTTTGTAAATCCTACCGGCTGCGCCAAATGTGGTGTTTATCTTTGTACACCGCGAGAAAAAGGGATGTGGAGGCTTTGATTACGAAAAGGCGAAAATGACACACAGTTTAATCTTTTATTTTCGTAGTTATTAATTTATCTTTACACCTTAATGCTTATGAACTTTTATATCTACACGACTTTAATAAACTTTTTTAAACTTTAATAATTACACTGCTTTTTAAACTTTTAATTATTACACCGCTTTTATACTTAAATAATTACACCGCTTTTTTCCTTTTTTTTTTATTACATCGCTTTTTTACTTAAAATAATTACACCGCTTTTTTTCCTTTAATTATTACATCGCTTTTTTTCTTAAATAATTACACCGCTTGTTCTGTCTTGTTTAACTTTCCACACGAGACTCTCAAGTAACTCGACTTATTCTACCGCACTCGATATTAATTAGTTTATTTAAAAAAAAATGCAGAATCGGCTACGCGTAATTTCTGTGCCAGAATTTTTTAATGTTTCCAAACAAGATCATTTTTATTTCCTACTTGGCTTTGTTTACCTGCGAAGTAGGTCATTATTGCGAAGGTAAGTCACAATAAATTCTGATCAATCACTAGGTCATTTTTTATTTATGCTGACCGGGCATTGATCAGTGCACGTAAAATGTTTTTATTTTATTTATTTTTGCAATTGTTACGATTGCAAAGTAACTTACATATTAGTTAATTTGTAACATGGAAACAACTGAGGAAATAATTATACAACATTTGCTTAATAATGATTTATGCCTCGGGATTTTGGACGGAAGAGCTATATGCACCTTTTTGACAGGCTTTAGACACTCAGTTCCGTCTCTTGTGTTGTTTGATAATTACCTCTATATTTGGTAGTGGAATGTGTGTTCTTTTGTGGTCTTTTGTGTGCGGTAATGGGACTATTGTGTAGTCGCTTATTGGATATCGCTGTAACTTTAAGCTATGTATGACTACTTGATGACTGTTAGCGTTGAGAATACTAACCAGCACTAATTCTTCTCCAGATGACAGTAAACTGTTTGCCAAGAAGACTCCATCGCTTATCTCTTGTGATAAACAGAGCATTTCTACTTGAGTTTGTAACGGGACTGGGGCAACAATTTGAGAGCGCGCAGGTATGCAGAGTGGTTCCTTAAAGGTAACCAATTGCTGCCTGATTTCGTCGGTCTCTTGTTCGCCCAGACAGCCTTTTTACATCCTTGAGCTCTTTTGGAGCTTGGCAGCCAGCTGTTCTTGTTTGAGAAGCCTTGAAGATACTGCAGGTGGATAGTTCAGCCTGTTTAGACTCTACCTCTTCTGCAAGTGTTCTTACTTCGACTGTTTTTTCAGAATGTAGCTTGTCCGTTTCAAACATCAATGGCAAAGCAAATTCATCGGGATTAGTCTCCGTGCGAGGAAACCTTAGTGCCTTATTAGGACCCTCAACATTACAGTTTTTTGCTAGGAAATCATTTCCTAGAAGTCAATCATCGGAAAGGCCAGGCAAGTTCTTTACGACTTGAAACTTGCAGAGAATTTTGTTTTTGAAAACGTAGTTTCCCTGGCAAATTCCCAGCGTTTTTCCGGTACCAAATGGGGTCTGAAGTGTGCATGCCTCATTGTGGTTAATTGTGTTAAGTTCTTTTAATGACCTTTTCTTTGTTATACTCACCTCAGCGCCTGTGTCTACTACTAGTTTAGTTTGGCCGTTCAGGCCTATGTCTAAAGGAAGTATTACTGTAGCGACACTGGAATCGGGCTGCTCAGGGGATCCTATTTTATTTGATGGGTAATTTATAGTCGAGCCGGGGAGTTTTCGGTCGACTGTACGTCGTTTGCCTGACTCCGGGCTTCCCATTTACGTTTTTGTTGCCATGCGCTTAATATATGTCCAGAACGGCCACAAAATTCACATTTCTTACGTACATTATAGACTCTGGAGTTGTTACTGGGGTTTTGCGGCATTCTAGGACGTTGGTTTGGTGCTTCTCTGTTTTGGGGTCTTTGAAAACTATTGTTGTTCCTCGTGCAGTCACGCACGTCATGATTATACATTTTACAGTTCACACAATAAGGCGCATTTTTCTTTTTGAGACAATCAGCATATGTGTGGCCTCTTATATTACAATAACTACAACTGATTTTATTTAAATAATTATTTTTATTTTGTACATTATAATTTTTATTAGAAGATCTTGGCTCCTGTTTGATGTATGATGATGTGTTTGCCTGTGTGAACTGCGGCTGTTGAATGTGACTATTTGTGTTTGGCAGGGTCTGAGGAACTTGAACGAATGGCATTATGCCGGGAGTAAATACACTGATGAATTGAGTTGGCTAAATTGTGCGTTATTTGGTGTTGTTGCACTTATTGAATGAGGTATCGGATTTTGTATCACATTTTGCTGAAATTGCCCTAAAGGTTGCAGGAATAGAGCACTTTGCTGGAGAGGTTCCATGTCAAGTGCTCTTTGTACGAGGTTATCCACCGTGCCGTCTGTCATGGTCAGAAGGTATTGGCACATATAAGGGTTATTTACGCCTGTTTTCAGTGCGTTTTTGGCTCCGTATTTGGATTCTGCTGCTTCATTGCAGAGTGCCAGCATTTGTTTTACTCGTGCCGTGAAGGCTGTGAGGTTTTCCAAAGGATACTGCCTTGTTGTAATTAATTTATTTACCAGTTCCTGGTAAGTTTCCCTAGGCAGGTATGTGCGATTTAGCCGTTCTTCTACCTCTTTGAAAGTAGTAGGCATATTTGAGGCAAAAAGCTGGTAAGCTTCGCCTCGAAGTCTGGTGGGGAAGATTTGTAAAAATCCTGATAGTTCATCCACCGAAATGCACTGGATCACTTGTCTGCAGCATCCTAGGAAAGTTTGGAGCTCAAGGCTCAATTTCGGATGCTGTTCTCCCGTAGAATAGGGGAACGAGCTGGGCAGTTAGCTTTGCGATTTTAGCGTAGTCTGCCATGTTTAATTTGGGGATTTTTGACTTTGACCTTGGTACTATGGGGGAACTATTTTCTTCTATGCTGGTTTCCAAAAGGGAGTCGCCCAGCCAATTTAAAAGGATTTCACTCGCGGTGGAATCACTGACTCTGTCTTCAATGGCACCTTCTCTTAATTCTACACTATTTTTTTTTAATTTCTGTTTCGAGAGAGTGCGAGAGTTCCCCAAACTGCTTTAAGCTTTCTTTAAATTTTTCCGTACTTTCCTTGAATTGCGCGATTTGCTCAAGCCGCCGTTCACGGGACTTCATGAGCTGTTTATCGATAGAATCGCACTGTATAACAGAAAGTCCGGAGGAGTCTCGCACTTTCCCCTCTAGATATTTTAAATAATTTTCTAAATTTAAATTAGAAGGTCTTACTTGTTGGGGACCTGTAAGGATTGTCCCACTCCTGAGTGTTAGCCCTTTTACTGTTGAGATCGTTGGGGGTGTTTGCGCTCCACCCTCTGGTGCGGATGTTGCTCCCTCGTTGCCTCCTTCGTTCCGGGACGGAATTTCCGTGCGTCGGCCGGTGAGGAAGATTGTTGTGGAGTTGGTTGAAGTGGTGTGATTTCCTGCGGCGTTTCCTCGTGGGAGCTTTCCTCGCTCGTGGACCACTGGCTGTGAAATTTGCAGCTAGGTGGGCTTCTGCCGTCTTAATTCCCTTGGTTCAAATTGAGAGGGGGGCTTATTGCCTTCTTCCAGGTCCCTCTCAATTCCGGATCGCTGTTCTTTTGCTGCCGGGGGGGGCCCGTGGCCTTCTTAAATTCCCCTGGATAAAAGCTGAAAGGGGGGCGCGTTGCCTACTTCGAAGTCCCTTTCAGCTCCGGATCGCAGATTGGAGTGTATCTGGTCTTCCTTCAGGTATAGATTTAAAATTGTTGGTTGTGGACTTCTTTTATCCTGGGCTGGGATGAAGCCCGCTATTGTCCCACGTTGGCACTTTGTGCTCTGGTGAGGGGGTGGCTGCGTGTTCTTCAAACCGAGGCAGTTAAAGCTGTCCGACCCCGAGCATTGGGAGCCGACAAGACCGAAATACTCCTGAAGTCAGACTCAACTTCAGGCGGAGGGTAGGGTCTCTTGCCCAGTATTTGATCTCGTCCTAAACTCCTTTTTTGATTCGTAGGATAGAGGGTTTTCGAACGCTTATACTTTTGTTGTTTTGTAAAGTAGGCTTCCTCTATCCTACCGGCTGCGTCAATTTTGTTACGTACCTTGGTGGGATTGGGTTTCACTATATTATCCAAAAGTCTCTATTGGTTTCCAATATCTTTATTTTGCACTCTTAACTTGAACTTCCTTTTACAAAAACTTTTCTTTTTCAATAATTTCTACAATCATTATAAACTTTTCTTTTTCTATTATTTCTTCTTTTCACATTAACTTTCCTTTTTTTTTAATCACTTAATTTTATTCTGTTGGCCGTCGAGACACCGAAACAACCTCGCGCAAGTTTTTTCTTTTTTAAAAGCAACAACTCCCTTCGTAGTTTTTTTAAAAAATCAACTCTACTTTATTTTAAATTTTACTGCCGAACCGCCGCTAATCCAGTTTAAAATTCAGCTCGGCTCTTGATCACTTTCGTCGCGATTAAGAGCCTTCGTTCAGGGTAGAAAATGCATAGTTGCATTTTTACCCTGAGAAAATTTGCATTTATTCTGGACTTGATTAAACAAGTCCAGAATATTTTTCGTTGGACGGAGGCTTGGAATTTGATGCTTTTATAAACATCAGCCACCGTTACGACGATTGAAACTGCGCGCGCGTATACATACAATGTATTTTCGTGGTGCGCGGTTCTGAGCGTGAAAGCTTTTTTTTTTGATATGTATGTACGTTCGTATGGAATGTGAAGAAAATTGCTGATGCAATTTTCTTCACTGTTCGAGTAGATAAGCTGATCATGTTTTTAAGCATGAATAGCTTATTGAAAATTTATATGAATGAATTCTTTTAATTAAAATTTTTTTGTTACCCTTTTTCAGGTATGGTTTTATATATATAACACGGATCTTTAGATCGTCCTTAGGCACTCCCCCATTCGATGGACAATCCCGTTTTGATAAATTCCCAAGTTGGAAAAGGGTTATGCCGATATCGACCAATACCAGTCCTTTGCTGGTCCTGTTAATAACGTAATCATGTTTCTGACTAGGAGATCAAAATCCCCTTCTAGAGCGGAGTGCGTAAGCGCTTCGACTCTAAAAACGAATTCATCGACAGAGAGCTCTGAGTTATTGCCGTTATATGTAAGGTTCCATCTTCTGATAGGACTGTCTGATCGTCGCTGTCCTATATTTGCAGGGTGACGAATATGTGGAGGTGGTTCAGGTGGGACAAAGTTCGGTCTGGGCTGACCAAAAGGCTGACCAAAAGGCTGACCAGAAGCTGATGGGGGTCTCTGAAACGATTGTCTCCTCAGATTGGGGAAATCGTTCGATGGTCTTGGATTACCCCTGGACGAAGGAGGTCGTAGGAAATCCATTGGCGGCAGTGCTGCTGCTACTTGTTGTCTGATGCTATCTACAAAATCAGTTCGCAAGACATTGAGGTTCTGTTCGAGACTTTCACGTACTAGATCTTGCATTTGTATGCGCAAACCTGCCATCAACGCATCCGTAGCTGCTGACGTGTGTCCTTGAGCTGTACGCACTGGACTGTCTTGTTGTGAGGTGGGGTTTATAAAAGTTCTTCTTCTTACAGGTCATACAGGCAAGCGACGTGAATGTGTGCATTGAAAAAAATGTGGAGTTCCCACAGAAATCTGGGAAGAGTCGGGTTGGAGAAGCTAGAGACTGAAAATGATACTAGAGATTCTTCGGCCAGGCAGTTAGCAGTATGCCAACTCCTGATTACTGAAGGTCTCCAGCATCACTTCCATCCTCCAACAACTCCTTCCTTCCTCTTCGCCTGATTGTCATGTCCAGCTAACCTTCCAACCGGGCAGAGTCATGAATCTGCTGAACTAGTTAGCTGGAAGCCAAAAAGTCGTCTCACAGATTCATAACTCTGTCCAGCCAGTTGGCCAACAGAGACATGTCTCCGTGAGAGCTCACACAAAAAATTTTGTGAGGCCACCTACCATTTCCATGACAGAAGGCCAGCGGGAAAGATCAATTTCAAACAAAAATTCACAAAAAATTCAAAACTCCCAAAAACTAGACAATTGTTCAGACTCGAGGCTCGACCATTCGACCAAATTCTTATTAACAAAACAGTCAAACCTCAGGTCCACATGTATTCTCCACTAGATATGAGACTGCCGAGTCAGACGATTTAGCTACAAGCCAAATGTCCATATCTCAAGTAGCCTCAGTCCCCAGTGTCCAACACATTCGAACACCGAAGTTGACTGAGGTGGCCCATGTTGGGCGCCATTTTTGTTATGGAACTATGATGAGTGATTTGCTTGGGACGTAAAGTCCAGATACCAGCATGAGCTGACAGATCACTCGACGGGCAGCGTTGAATGCAGGGCGGCACCCTAGTTCGCCTCAGCTATTGGCGGAGAGTGTGGGGACGTTCCACAAAAAACCTGCCGCTGCCGTCAGCCATAATCAAAAAAAAATTCATGCCTATCAACACAAAAGCCGGCACACATTCGGTCCTGAAGGCACCCTTACGTCACTTACCTGTATACCATCGAAGGCGCAGATGTTCTGCCTTCTTTGCTTGCCCCATTCTCCCATCTGACTCTGAGGGGCATAATTCTTCAGAGTCCCTAGTTGACCTGTAGAGAGAGAGAGAGACTAGGCGAGCCTAGGCGACCTTCATCCTACGTAAGGGGGCTCCGGGATAGTGAAGGAATGAAAGAAAAATTATCTCGACATTACGTTATAAAATTCGCTGACTTGTACCTTTATTTAAAGCTTGTTATCAGAACACTAGGGCTACGTTATCTAGGTTATATATTAATATAAAGAAATTATGTATGCTAGTGTAAATTTCCCTTTTTTCTCTTTTCCTATAAAAAGTTCAAAGTAGGAGAAATGATTTCTTTCAAAGTTCTTCAGTTATCCTCTATTGGCATCGAAGGCACAAAGACAAAAATTAAGCAAAAAGGAAAGGAAATTTTTGCAAAGTTTTCAGTCGTTTAAAGTTAGGAATTATTCACTAAATTCTTTTTCCCCACATTCTCGTTAAAAAGGAACATTTGGAAAGTAATAATGAATTGCAGCTCAGGCACTACTAATAATATTATTCATGTAAAGACAAAACGAATCCAATCTTGATATGACTGAACATGAATCCATTAAGAATTCAAGATGCGACAAGTTTTCGTTCTATCTTACGGACTTATGCCTGGGTAGTGTCTTGCTATTTAATTATGATCCTTGGCATACACCTGCATCCATAGGGGATGTATTAAGTAATCCAAGTGCCGTATTAAAACTAAACGAAAAAGTTAAATTCATCCGAAACAAAACTGATTTCAACTGGTGGATAAATTTTTATAACTGGACAATTAATACTGATGTCCCAGACTAGCACAAATGCGTATTTAATTTTAATAAGCTCATCGACGTCTTATGGGCACATAAAGAAATTTTACTGATATTTTTTTTCTATTCATTAGTCTTTCTTAGCAAAGATTTCCTTTTCAATTTAATTGTAATACTAATTGTTAATCATAATGAACGGTCTTGACTTTTCATTCGTTATCCGTTGGTTAATCATCTACACTCTAACAGTAGCTCACCGTACATGTTTTTAATTACTAAAAAGAGATATTTCCGCACATTTGTACTCCTTTAAAAGGGTGTCTATGTAACTTATAAGCAAAATTACAAACTTAACTATACCAATCGTTTGATAATTACTGATCAAAATTAAAAGATATTGACTCATACAATGGTTGTATATTAATGTAGAATATTTTTGAGTATTTTTATATAACCTAAGAAAACTTTCCAACTCAAACACCACGTTTCTCAGACATACACGTGTAAAGAAATGTCTTGACGCCATTGCCTGTAACTATATGAAGGCAGCGCTTTTAGCATTATTACTTAATTTCCTCCTTTTTTTCTTATGTTATTTATTCTTTTGGTTTCATGTTTTTTTTTTCTATTTTATTTTCTATTTTTTCTATTTTGTATAATGACTTTAATGGCGTGCACTAAATCACCACAAAGTTTTCATAAAAAAATCTTTGGTGCACAACAAATCATTTTTAAACGATTATAAAATTGAGAACAATAAGTTTCAGCCAAATTTTCTTTTCCGTATTGATTGCGTACGTAATTTCAAATATAACAAACGTAACTAAGTGGCACACTTACATAACTGGTCTCCGGGAGTTTCACGCTGCCACTGGAATCTGGTTGCTAATTTTTTTTTTTTTTTTTTATATACAGGGTGTTTCCCCTTAGGAGGTCCATAGAGCGGGAGGTGATAGTACTCACCTAGACGAACCAAAAATTGTATGGTAGGGGGGGGGGGGGCAATATCAACCGTTTATGAGTTACAGGGTGATTCATAAAAAAAGTTAGGTTTTCACAAAACACCCTGTATATTAAAAACTACAGGGCGTATGGTCACAGTTAAGGGCTCAACTCAAAGAGGAGAGTCTACAGTTTACAGTTTTTATAAAAAAAGTTATGTTAACGACCATTTTGCAAAAATAATAGAGGTCAAAGTAAAAAAAAAAAGGAAAGAAAATCCGAAATTTTTAGTTTAGACCTTCATAACTTCTGAGGGGAGAGGGGTACGGGGCTGGTTGTGCTGTCGTTGGAAAGGCCATGAAGTTCTGCATACAGTGAGCCCTTAACTGTGACCATACACACTGTAGTTTTTAATATACAGGGTGTTTTGTGAAAACCTATCTTTTTTTATGAATCACCCTGTAACTCCTAAACGGTTGATATTGCCCCCCCCCTGCCATACAATTTTTGGTTCGTCTAGGTGAGTACTATCACCTCCCGCTCTATGGACCTCCTAAGGGGAAACACCCTGTATATGCTAATGTAAAAGAAACAGATTGAAATTTATATAAGATACTATATCCTATGTACTTAACATATTGTCTACTCCATTGATTTAAACTCGATAGGCGCAGTTACTACAAGTTCCGTCTGATAGCAAGCTTTCAATCTTTAATATCGCTGAACTTTTGATAAGGTCACAAAATTTTTTTCCAAAGACTCTTTAGAGAAAGGAACTCCTCTCTCTATGAAAATTGCACGTGTGACTATCGGTAAATTTTGGAGTGTGAACGTTTGTAATAATCATAGGTATTTGCTCAAGGAGATTTTCAGACAACCATTCTTGAACTTGAGAGAGTACGTTTTTTCAAGAATTCTTCGATTTTACTGTCCTTTGACATTAACATTGCTAATCCATATTGCTGCGTGTTCACAAAACTCTCAGGAGGATATATTCCCCTTTGAAAAAGTATTGAGTTTATACCATAATTTAAGTATTCCGCCACGTCGGAATTGAAATTCGCTAACCGTGGTTTAAATCTTCCAGCAAGGTAAACTTTTAACACGATCACGAAACTGTTTAAATGCTGGAAAATAGGAATATGATGCCAATGCGTGCGTATTATAATTGAAGGGAAGATTTCTGTTAATATCTTTGGGTGACCAGTCCGAGAAATCTTTTAGTTAAGAGCCCATGATTTCGATTAGAAGATTCTTTGTTGTCGGAGATCTTATTTCCACACGGATGTTTGAATATTTCTTCGGATACGTTCACCACTTTTGACGTTGCTTCGATGACTTGACATTCAGAGAAGAGTGTCTTCTTCTTCCTTTTCCACACCAACATGTCCTCTTGAACGTGCGGAAATGCATTTCTTTCAGTCGGGGCGCGTTCATTTTTTTTTCTTGACGCAGCCGGCCTACACGCTTCAGTATTTTTTGTAGCATCTTGCTATATGCAATACGCTACGACCATAGCAGGTGGAGTTCGACTTTCTCGGATTACTGGCTGCTGCCAGTTCCTGTTTTGTGGCTGTCTATCAGCCGTGCTTGTTTGCGGAGCTGTGTTTACTTTATGGAAGTTATTCCGATTTCCTTGATTGTCGTTAAATCGGGAATTATTTGCAGCTCTTGTCCTGCATTCTTCAATAGAATGGCCCATCCGATGGCAATATCGACAAGATGGTACCTGTGACGGAGATGTGGCATTCTTAAAATCTGGAGGACGTTGCAATTGCGACTTTAGCTTTGGAGCTGCGTTGAAATTTTGCGTGGAGCGTTGTATGACTGTGCAGCTTGATGCAGCATGCCCCAGTCTATTATATTTGAACCATTGTAAATTATGACTCGTATTTTGTCTGAAAAGGACTGGATTTGTTTTGTAATTAGTTTGAAAGATAGCGTGCTTGAGGCTCCAAACGTGATGCATGATATAAAATATGTGATTTTAATGCAGAAAAGGATTTATCGGAATGCACTTTTGCTAAGGTCTGTAATTGTGGATTGGATAACCGATCTTCAATTGCTCTCACAGCCTGACACTCATTATCTTTTAACAAAGATTAAAAACTGTAGCACACACTCCAGCCCTGAAGTCCTGCGTGCCCCATCCTCCCAACGACACTGAGGGCAGATTTTTTTACAGTGTCCTTATGTTGACCTGAAAAGAGATGCGAACGAGCGGACCTTGTCAACCTTAATTTTAGGGAGGGCTCCAGGAGAGAGGAAGAAGGAAGAAACTAAAAGTTCAGCATTTTACAACGTTATAAACTTATAAAAGAATGCACTAATACTCCTCTAAGACAAGCAACCACTGTTCCGTACAGGCAGCTTTAACATTTTTAGTAACAAGTGCCTATCCTGTTTAGTCTAAGCTAATATGTTAAAAACAATAGAAAATGTATATAATCAACAATAACAGATTCAACGATAAATGCTTATGTAGTTCAGTCTAAGCTAATATCTTAAAAAAATGAAAATGTGCATAATCGGCATCAACCTTCACTCGAGCTAATATCTTAAAAGAAACGAATATACATATATAATCAGCACTAACAAATCCAATGTTAAATGCTTATATAGTTCAGTCTAGGCTAATATCTTAAAAACAAAACAAAAGGTGCAAAATCGGCACCAACAAGTCTAACGACTAATGCTCTTATACTTCAGTCTGAGCTAATATCATAAAAGAAATGAATATAAGTATATAATCAACACTAACAAATCTAACGTTAAATTCGTAAAAGGAAACTCCACTGAACGGGCGCATGCCCTCTACAATATACTCGAATATGGAGAGCGACAGGATTAATGTGATCAAATATAGTTACAAAAGCAGTTGTGCTGAGTTCAACTTTTTCGAGACGTAGGCTATTGGCTTCTCGTGGCCATCGTCATCTAGTTGAAGCAGCACTCCACGAATACCATGTTGGCTCGCATCGCACTCTATAATGAACGGCTTGGTGAAATCTGGACTCACTAACAACGGAGCAGAGGTAAGTTTTTGTCTTAGCATTTCCAGAGACGTCTGGGGTTCAGGTGTCCATTGGAACTGACTAGGATTCTTCAAAGTGTCAGTTATGGAGGCAGTTAAATCAGCATAGTTGGGGATGAACCGTCTATACCATCCCGCCATACCTAGTAGGCTTCGGGTTTGCCGAACAATGTTAGGTGACGGATAGTCAACTATGGCTGAGATCTTATCTGGGTCAGTCCTGATAACTCCTTTCCTGACTATAAAACCCAAGTATTTAGTCTCCTTAATGCAAAACTTACTCTTCTCAACGTTGATAGTGAGCTTTCCTCAAACAATCCGCTACACGTGATAGCAATGTGAGATGAGAGTCAAAGTCTGACGACAGAATCAATAAATCGTCCAAGTAGACGAGAACATTTTCACGAAGATCGAAAGGAATGACCTTATCCATGAGGCGGCACATAGTTTGTGGGGCATTGCATAGGCCGAATGGCATCACCGTGTACTGATAGAGAGGATGACCAGGTACTGTAAACGCGGTTTTCTCTCTGGAATCAGTGTCTAGTGGGATCTGCCAGAAAGCGTCTTTGAGGTCCAGGCTTGTGAAGTAGTTTGCCGGAGGAAGTCGACTCCTGGAGTGCATCTATCTGCGGCAGCGGATAGGCGTCCTTCTTATTAACGGAGTTGACCTTCCTGGCGTCAAAACAAAGCCGAACCTTCCCAAGCTTCCGCAGTAGTACAACTGGAGAGCTCCAAGGACTCTGGCTCTCCTCTATCGCACCCAATGATAGCATTCGTCGCAATTCAGCATCCATCAAACTCTGTACTGCCGGTGAAATCGGATAAAACCTCTGTTTTATCGGAGTTGCGTCATTCGTTTCAATCCTGTGACTGACAAGAGATGCTTTTCCTAAGCTTAAAGAGGCGATGGAAGGGAAAAGCTGTTTAGTAGCTTCTAAACGTTGTTGATTTAGACTCTAAAGAATATGGCAATCGGTGAGGTAGCTATTAGACTTGGAGTCACTTCTGCAACTATACCCAGGACATCTGGAGCCAACCGAAATAGACGCCAGAAGTCTATTCCTAGATATAGTGCCTGTGTGAGCCCAGGAACCACGTAAAAGCGCACGTTTTGGGTCTTATCACGGAAAGTGATATCCAAGTTCACATGACCATGCACCGTCGTAATAGCACCATTAGCTACTTGTACCTGCGTCCGATACCTCTACCATTCGACTTCTGCTTCTGCAAGCTTCTGTAGAGCTCCCTGGCCTAGAATACTGACAGTGGCACCACTATCAAGTAATCCAGTCTCAGTTCGCCCGAGCAGTTTTACTTCGATATACGGTCGAATGTCGTCTGGCATCGACACGGAAATGTGTGCCAGTTTCTTTCTTTCTTGACGCATTCGTCGTCGGTATTCCTGCCAACGAACAGTCCATCATTTCTTTCTTGGTCCCAGGTCCAGGTCAGGATATCTAATTTCAGCTAGCTCAGCTACTGAGGAGAAGATACGGTCTCGTACTGCATTGTAGTTTTTCAGACGCGCATGATACGGCGTCAGCGGGTATAAGCCAGGCTCACGCCAACTCGTCATAACAGAACTTTGTGGCCGTTTTAATACAAAAACGACAGGAGGCCGAGTCTCCTGCTCAGTAACATTGCCAGCAAAGAGTGCTGTCGGTTTTATAGGAACGTCGAAAATTAAGGACTCTTCCAAAGACGTGTCTAGTAGTGTCGTGGGCTCCCTACAGGTGAAAACTGGAGCTTGAAGAACTGCAGAGAGGTCAATTAGGTTCCCTGCTTTTACTAAAGGAATGTTAAAAGCCGTGTGACTGTCAGATAGATGTTCGATATCACCAGAATCACTAAGTGATATTAACGGACAGTCTAACGATTGGTTAGTTATGTCTGCTGATTGAGCGGACCGTCCTCGCTGTTCAATGATTGAATTGGATTCGTTGGAGCTGTTGTCGTTCGAGACGTCGAAACTGGTCTTGAAAAGGTGTTGGGATTCCCGACCCGTCTCTCGTTTTTCGCCAAGCAGTGCCTACAATTTGGCTTAAAGACATTTTTGCGTCCGCATCCATAGCAGAACACTTGTTGTCTCTCCTGTAAACAGTCCTGATAATAGTGGCCTTACTGGTCGCAATTCCAGCAAATCGCCATGGGTCTGTTTGTAATAGCTGATAAGTCTTGCAAGCTATTGTCACGTCTAGGTAATAACATGGGCACTTCAAGGCAGAAATCTGCTGTTTCCACAATTTAACTGACTCGCTAATGTCGATACGGGTTGAACCCACTAGCAGTCGCAATGCGCAATCGCGTAGCTTGGATTTGACTGACGACTGATCTTAATTGACTGATGTTATTCGTAGGGTGCAGACTGATCTTCTCCTGAATCTCAGGCAGTAGATTGGACTTGACGATTTCCAACAATTCTTGGTCTGGCATGAAGTTCTGCAATTGGTCTCGCAGCAGTACTAGGTGATGGTGGTACATAGAGAATGATTCTCCGGACTTTTGCTTTCTTGACATCAGCTGCACTCGGATTTTCAAGTCATCCTTGGGCACTCCCCATTCAACAGACAATCCAGTCTTGACAATTTCCCAAGTTGGAAAAGGGTTATGCCTTAATAAAGACCAGTACCAATCCTTCGCTGGTCCTGTCAATAACGTGAGCATGTTCCTTACGAGGAGTTCAAAATCTCCTTTCAGAGCGGAGTAAGTGAGTGCTTCGACTCGAAAAATAAACTCATCCACTGATAGCTCGGAGTTATTGCCATTATACGATAGGTTCCATCGTCGGATAGGACTGCCTGATCGGCTGTGCCAAGAATTGTTTTGAGTTGGTTGCCTTGGTGGTGGAGGTGCCTGAGGTACGAAAGTTGCAGCCGGTGGAAATGAAGGTCTGTGTTGCCCAGCTGGGAACGAGTGTCGACAGCGCGGGTCTCTCTGGTTTCCCAAAAAAATCTGTGCGTTGGAGCACGCTCCCTGTTATGGTCGTAGCGTATTGTATATAGCAATATGCTACACGTACTGTAGCGTGTATATCGGCTGCTGTCCACAGCGGAAAGCGAACGCACCTGACCGAGAGGATTGCATTTCCTCACGTTCAGGCGCCATGTCGACGTGACAGTGAAAAAAGGAAGAAGAAGCTTTTTCCGGGCGGATTGTTTTTGACTTTGAAGAGATTGTGGCAAAACCCGGAAATCAGTTTTTTTCTTCTAATAATTAAATCGTGCAAAATCAAGAAATTTTGTATAAATCGCGACGTACGGAAAAATTGAATGTTCATCGGAGGAGCTTTTGAGGTTGGTGAATAAATACCAAAAAAAGTAATTTGACACACAAGCACATGCGGTGACTGAAACTTCAACTAACAAGCGGATATTTATCGTGTGCTGGAAAATATACATTTTCCTGCTGAAAAAGAGTTAATTTCATGAGGCGGCGTGTCCGCAGATAAGTTCTGCCCACTTGGAACTTCTTTGCTTTGGAAGGAAGGAGAAGTCGAGTCTGCGACAAAATTCAGCAAATTCCCCGTGAAGTATATAAGAGCTTCAGAGAAGCTACATGAAGCTGAAAATTTCTGATTCGAGGTACGAGGGGCGTCGCTACAGTCTTGGATGAATTAAATATTGGATATAAGTGCTTCAAAAATCAACCCATTGCAAAAACATATTGCCGTTTTCTTCACATGTCTGATAAGACATTGTTCTACATTTTTGAGCTATGTGTTAATTTACTGATCGCATTTTTTTTACGTAGTATCAAAAAGTCTTATTCAATTCCTCTATTTATAAATGAAGAATTTTCATATTAGGTATTGAAATATCTATATTTTTGTTACGTGACTGACAAGTTACAGATAGTTGTCCATAATTTTGTTGAGTCCAGAGTCAATTTTCTCATTTCAATTTTTAGCAAATATAGTTAACTAAGTTTCATTGAATTCTTATCTCTAAAAATGAAAAACATTCATATTAGGTATTGAGATATCTATATTTTTGTAAGGTGTTTGACAAGTTACAGATAGTTGTCCATAATTTTGTTGAGTCCAGAGTCAATTTTCTCATTTCAATTTTTAGCAGACATAGTTAACTAAGTTTCATTGAATTCTTATCTATAAAAATGAAAAACATTCATGCTAGGTATTACTTTATATCTACGTTTTCGTGAAGTGAATCCTATGATCACACGTTGTAGGGACATGGTATTATTTAGGAAGAAACCTAAAGAAACGAAAAAAAACGAGACAGCATTGTCAAATCTTTTCTTTGATAATTATACACTATTGCTTGATTGAGGAATGCCTAACATAATTTATATTTTACGAATCTTTTGAGTGACAATATAATTATAGGATGGAAGCCGATACCATACGCACCATTTAGGAGGCCTCTTCAATAGATGATTATCTAAGTCGCTGACTGCATAATTATACTCAATTGATAAACTTGTTTATATTCATATATAATTATATAAGGTAGATATATTCCTCAGCACCCACCTGCTTTTCACACTAAATTTTAATTTTTACCTTTCACACTAAATTTTAATTTTTACTTTTGATTACTTCTTCCTATATTAAAATTGAACTAGACTGAAGGTTACGATTACATACGGGTGTACGCTGAAGAATTCGGAAAAAAAACTTTTATCCCCATTTATGGTACTTTGACATTGATATTAATCACTCAACAAGATTTTTCATTTTGAATTGCCCAAGACACCTTCTCGTTTTCTTCCGGCTTCTTTTATTTGATATTACTTGAACTAAGATTTAAGTGTCTTGAAGGAGTGTCGCTTGGAATTTTTTGTAAATGGATTATTGTATCTCTATTAGGTTTTTTTTTTGTATTTTCGATTATTTTAAGGATTTACCACTAAGCAAAATTTAATTCTTACTTACAACTTCGAATAAGTACCTATAATTTAATAACTAGATGCTATTTAGTAACCTATCAGCCATTACCATAAATATATATAGAGTCAGAAAATGACATAGGAAGTCAAATAGTTGCTTACTGGCTAGGAAATTATCAGTTAATTCAAATACGTATGTCCAAAGTTGTATAGTCTTATGCAGGGTACAAAATTACTTATGCAATTCAATTCCATACTAACGAGTTAAAATATTTACCTAAAATTTTAAGGCAGGTTTACTTACAATTTTAAAGAAGCGTACATAGTTTGAATAGTATAATACAATAAAGAACTGAAGGTCCAGCCTGGTCAAATACTGGTAGCTTTCGGAATTACCTGAAATATTGTGTCAACTTAGCGAATAGCATAAAGTTAATGTAGGGCAGGACTGACAATGTACTTATGCATTTTTTCATAACTTTTTATTTTTCAATAATAAGAAATTCTTTTATAACGTAATGGTGAGCTAAGTTTTCACTTTTCCTTCATATCCCGGAGCCCTCTATCGCGTGAGAACAAGGTCGTCTAGGCTTGCCTAGTCTCTCTCTCCTTCTATAGGTCAACAAAGGGACTTTGGACGATTGTGCCACCCAAAGTCAATGGGAGGATGGGGCTTGGCAAGGAAGGCATGCCATCTGCGCCTTCCATGGAATGCAGGTAAGTGACGTAAGGGTCCCTTCAGGACCGAGTGTGTGCTAAGCTTGTTGGAAGTAGGCACGAAATTTTTTGATTATGGGTGATAACAAGCGGCAGGTTATTTCGGGAACTCCCCCCACAATCTCCGCCATCCTTAGCCGAGGTGCTAGCGTGCTGCCCTGTGCTATCGCTGTCATCGAGTGATCTGTCAGCTCATGCTGACAGTTTGGACTTCACGTCCTGATCAATCACTCATCAACATACATACCATAACAAAATGGCGCCCAACGTGGGGCCACCTCAGTCAACTTCGGTGTCTAAATGTGTTTGACACTGGGGACTGAGACTACTTGAGAGATGGACATTTGGTTTATAGCTAAATCGTCTGACTCAGTAGTCTCATATCTAGTGAAGGAGACATGCGGACCTGAGGTTTGACTGATCTTGTTAGTATGAAATTGTTGTAACGTAAAGTTTTTGAAAGTTTTATTGAAAGTTTGAAAGTAAAGTAAAGTTAAAGTAAAGTTTTTGAAAGTTTTTGAGATTTCGATTTTTTTTTTTTGATTCGTATTGATTAAAGTAACGTAATATTTTGAAAGTTTTGTTTTTGAATTGAAGTTCGACTCTAGGGTTGACCATGGTCAAGCCTCGAGTCTGAACAATTGTCTAGTTTTGAATTTTTTTGAAATTGATCTTTCCCGCTGGCCTTCTGACATGGAAATGGTAGGTGGCCTCACAAAATTTTTTTGTGTGAGCTCTCACGGGTACATGTCTCTGTTGGCCAACTGGCTGGACAGAGTCGTGAATCTGTGAGACGACTTTTTGGCTTTCAGCTAATTAGTTGACCAGATCCATGACTCTGCCCAGTTGGAGGGTTTGCTGGACATGAAGATCAGGTGAATAGGAAGGAAGGAGTTGTTGGAGGATGTAAGTGATGCTGGAGACCTTCAGTAATCAGGAGCTGGCATACTGTTAACTGCCTGGCTGAAGAATCTCTAGTATCATTTTCAGTCTCTAGCTTCTCCAACCCGACTCTTCCCAGATTGCTGTGGGAACTCCACATATTTTTATGCACACACTCACGTCGCTTGCCTATATCCGGATTCTGACCTGGAAAGGGAGAGAACGACCTGACCTCTTGTGTTGAGAGTTAGCTTCGGGAGGTGAAGGAAAAATGTTTTGATAGAATTGTTTTTGATCTCGTTGATTTTTCACAGTTTTGAAACGCTGGATTAAACGGTTAGTTTTGATCACAATCTTTTTGAGACGCTGAACTGAACTGCTAGAAAGTAAATTTTATTCAAATTGCTACCGTCTGAACTTGAATTGATTTCATTAGTACTTACATTGTCTCGATTTGAGAAGCCTTAATTAACTTCTCGAATCCCTGTGTTTTCGAATTTTCTTACTTCTTCGGACGACATTTTTTTTGAATTATAGTGTCTTGTCCCAACTTTCAAATTTTTAAATTCAGTAGCTCGTTAGCTTCGATCTTGTTTGAGCCTGTTAACTTCGGTTTTTGATTGTTTTTACTTTCTTTGACATTCTTCTTCAAACCTTGGATTTGTAAAACTTTTTTCAACTTTGACTTACAATGGCTACAGCGCGAACACCACCGCGAGCAACTGGGGTACCGATGCTGTTGCCGGAGCCGTGCTCCGTCTGTCTAGAGAGCGACTGGTCAGGACAGAGGAAGCCAGTGAAAACGGTCTGTAGACATGTGTTTCACAAGGCCTGTCTGAAAACGTGGATTGGACAGCACTCAAACTGCCCGGTCTGCAGAGCCCATCTCACTCAGTATGATTTCACTGAGTATACTGGTGCTGTCCGGAAGATAACGAAACCTGCAGAGTCTGTCAACCTTGATCCATTACCTTCCATGCCAACACTTGACTTACCACCGTTGACAATTCCACCACCTAGTTGACGATCACTCTCTCCTGGAAGGCTAGATCTACATTCAAGAACTTTTACCAATCCTAACTCGCGACGAAACAGCCCGCTGCCTTCTGGCAGTGGACAGACCTCAGCAGCTACTGATGCGTTGATGGCAGGCTTACGCATGCAAATGCAAGACTTGGTAAGTGAAGGTCTCGAACAGAGCCTCCATGTTTTGCGGACTGAGTTAGTAAACAGTGTCCGTCAGCAAGTAGCAGCCGCAATACCACCAATAGACTTTTCACGACCTCCTCCGGCTATGGGTAATCTCAGAACATCTGACGATTTTCCCAATCTGCGTAGACAATCTTTTAATCGACTTCCATCAGCTTTTGGTCAGCCTGGAAATCAGCCTGCACCAAACTTTGTACCACCTCCACCACCACCACCTAATCGTGGCCCTGCAGGCATAGGACAGCGACGTTTTGGCAGCCCTATCCGCAGGTGGAATATATCTTACAGCGGTGACAGTTCTCGGCTCACAGTCGATGAATTTGTATTTCGAGTAGAAGCCTTGACTTATTCGGCTTTGGAAGGAGACTTTGACCTGTTGGTGCGTCACATGACGACCCTGCTTTCTGGACCAGCGATGGACTGGTACTGGTCTCTCCTGAGGCAAAATTCCACGCCGTCATGGCAGTATGTGAAAGCAACTTTATTAGCTGAGTGGGGAGTGCCGAAAGACGACCTTAAGGTCAAGGTCCAGCTTATGTTGCGCAAGCAGAAAGCAGGGGAGTCATTTGCTACGTACTACCAGCACCTGGTACAGCTACAAGACCAACTGCAGAACCCGTTGCCAGACGTTGAATTTTTGGAAATAGTCAAATCAAATTTACTGCCAGAGATACAAAACAAAATTTGTTTGCATCCTACAAACACCATCCACCAGCTCAGGATTCTTATGAATCAAATTCAAGCGACGCAGCAGCGCATCGCGACAGTAAGTAGTTGGAACGCGTATTGCGGACAAAGAGTCAGTGAGGTGGATGGATACTATTCGACTGAGGCTGAACTGAATACGTCACCTGAACGCAGTGAGGAAGTCTCACTATCTGCTATTTCAACCAATAAAAATGTAACCTGCTGGAATTGTGACCAGCCTGGTCACTTTTACCAAGATTGCCGGCAGGAACGACAAGTTGTGTTCTGTTACGGATGTGGACGAAAGAACACCTTCAAGCCAGATTGCATTCGATGTCAACAGAAAAACTTCAGACTGGTCGGGAATACCACCACCTCTTTCCGACCAGCGTCGACATCACGAGCAATCAATGCATCGAACACTCCAGTTCAAGCTGTGAACAAGGAGGAAGGTCCGCTCCATTAGCAGACACTAGCGATAACTCCCTGATATGTCCTCTGATATCATTCAGTGATTCTGGTGATATCAGTACAACACCTGATAGTACGAATATTGCACAGATAGAGGCGGAGAACTTAATAGACTTCTCCGCGGATCTTCAAGCTCCCATTTCCACTTCTGCGGAGCCCATGACATTGCTAGACACTACCTTAGAAGAGTCTTTAATCTTCGATGTCCCGTTGACACCTACAGCACGTGTAGCTGACAAAGTTACTGAGCAGGAGATTTGGCCTCCTGTCATTTCTGTTTTAAAACGGCCACCAAGCTCTGATATGACGAGTGGGCGTGAGCCAGTTTTACATCCGCTGACGCCGTATCATACGCGCCTGCAGAAATACAAAGCAGCAAGAGACCGAATCTTCTCCTCAGTAGCGGAGTTAGCTGAAATAATGTTTCCGGATCGGGATATGAGACCGAAAAGAAAACGATCAACTGTTCGTTGGCGGGAATACTGTCGATGAATGAAACAAGAAAGGAAAAAACTGGCACAGATTTCCGTGTCGATGCCAGACGCCATTCGACCGTACGCCGAAGTAAAGCTGCACGGGCGAACTGAGAATGGATTACTTGATAGTGGTGCCACTGTCAGTATTCTAGGCCAGGGAGCTCTCGAGAAGCTTGCGGAAGCAGATGTCGAATGGAAGAAGTATCAGACACAGGTCCAAGTAGCTAATGGTGCCATGACGACTGTTCATGGTCATGTGAACTTGGACGTCACTTTCCGTGGTAAGACCCAAAACGTGCGTTTTTACGTGGTTCCTGGGCTCACACAGGCACTATATCTGGGAATATACTTCTGGCGTCTATTTGGGTTGGCTCCAGATGTCCTGGGTATAGTCGCAGAAGTGAATCCAAGTGTAATAGCTACCTCTGACACCGACTGCCATATTCTTTCTAGTCTCGACCAACAACGCTTAGAAGCCACCAAACAGCTTTTCCCCTCATTCGCCTCTCTAGGCCTGGGAAAAACATCATTGGTCACTCACAAGATTGAAACGAATGACGCAGCTCCGATAAAACAGAGGTTTTATCCGATTTCACCGGCAGTACAAAGTTTGATGGATGCCGAATTAGAGCGAATGCTATCACTGGGTGTGATAGAGGAGAGCCAGAGTCCTTGAAGCTCTCCAGTTGTTCTGGTAAGGAAGCCTGGAAATGTCCGGCTTTGTTTTGACGCCAGAAAGGTCAACTCTGTTACGAAGAAGGATGCCTATCCGCTACCGTAGATAGACGCACTTCTGAGTCGACTTCCTCCGGCAAACTACATAACGAGCCTGGACCTGAAAGACGCATTCTGGCAGATCCCACTAGACACTGATTCCAGAGAAAAGACCGCTTTTACAGTGCCTGGTCATCCTCTCTATCAGTACACGGTGATGCCATTCGGCCTATGCAACGCTCCACAAACAATGTGCCGCCTCATAGATAAAGTCATTCCTTTCAATCTTCGTAAGAACGTTCTCGTCTATCTAGACGATTTATTAATTCTGTCATCAGACTTCGACACGCATCTCACGCTACTATCCCGTGTAGCGGATTGTTTGCGGAAAGCTGGCCTCACTATCAACATCGAGAAGAGCAAGTTTTGTATCAAAGAGACCAAATACTTGGGTTTCATTGTTGGAAAGGGAGGTATGAGAACTGACCCTGACAAAATTTCAGCTATAGTTGACTATCCGTCACCTAAAACTGTTCGGCAAGCCCGACGCCTACTAGGTATGGCAGGATGGTATAGACGGTTCATCCCGAACTATGCTGACTTGACTGCCTCCATTACAGACACCTTGAAAAACCCTAGTCAGTTCAAATGGACACCTGAAGCCCAGACGTCTTTTGATCTTCTCAAACAAAAACTTACCTCTCCTCCGTTGTTAGTGAGTCCAGACTTCACCAAACCATTCGTTATACAGTGCGATGCGAGCCAACAAGGCATTGGTGGGGTGCTGATTCAACTAGATGACGATGGCCACGAGAAGCCAATAGCCTACGTCTCGAAAAAGTTGAATTCAGCACAAAGAAATTATACCGTCACAGAGCAGGAATGCCTGGCTGCAATCTTGAGCGTAAAGAAGTTCCGGCCCTTCATAGAACTTATGCCGTTTAAGATAGTGACTGATCATGCGAGCTTGAAATGGCTGATGTCTCAAAAGGACCTCAGCGGTAGACTTGCGCGGTGTAGTTTGAAGCTTCAGGGCTTCGACTTCACTATTGAGCACAGAAAAGGAAGCCTGAACGTCGTCCCAGATGCGCTGTCATGCATCCATTGTGACAGCCTGTCCACAAACGAAGATCCTGGCCCGGAAGTTGACCTTAGTTCGCCATATTTCAACTCGTTGGAGTATGAAGAACTGAGGCATAAAGTTAAAACGACTTCTGGCAAACTACCAGATCTTTGCGTCAGGGATGGCTTCGTTTACATCCGGACTGTTCCGAGAACAGGCGATCCGATTCAGGAAGAAGAAGCTTGGAAGCTTTGGATTCCACGAGGGCTTGTCACCGACGTCATTTCAAGGGCTCATGATCCGCCGCTAGCTTCACACGGAGGTATAGGGAAAACACTGGAACGTCTGCGAAGACATCTGTACTGGCCACGAATGACAGTTGATTTCAGAAATTACGTAGGCGCCTGTGACGTGTGTAAGGAAACGAAAGCTCCCAATACTATTCTGAGACCACCGATGAAAGTCCAGTCTATGACAGAACGACCATGGCAAAAGCTGTACATTGATTTTCTAGGTCCATATCCTCGCTCAGTGAAAGGAAACGTCTGCATTCTGATAGTTCTTGACCACTTTTCTAAATTTCCAATTCTCAAACCGATGAGAAAAGCATCTACACTCAATGTGTGCCAATTCATTGAGACAGAAGTGTTCCACGTGTTCGGGGTCCCGGAAACGATCGTCTCTGAAAATGGAGTCCAGTTTTGCTCGACTCAGTTTACCAGATTACTGGAAAAGTATGGGGTGAAGCACATGCGAACGGCAGTCTACTCGCCGCCAGCAAACGCCTCAGAGCGAGTAAATAGGTCTCTATTGTCAGGGATTAGAGCGTATATTCGGAAGGAACACACGAGATGGGATGAGAAACTAAGCCAAGTAGCTAGTTCCCTCAGGAGCTCTTTCCATCAAGCTACTGGTTTCTCTCCCTATCGAACACTCTTCGGTCAACAAATGATAGAACATGGCAGCTCCTATTCTATCTTGAGGAGCCTTGGAACTCTTAATGAGCCATTGAGAGTAGATGGTGAGGATAAAATGAGATTCATCCGTGCGAGAGTGCAGGAATACTTACAACACGCATTCGAACAGGGTTCACGAGCCTACAATCTCAGGGCGAAGACTGTCGATTTCAAAGTGGGTCAAGAGGTATTTAGACGAAATTTTGCCCAGAGTAATTTCCAACAGCAGACCAGTGCTAAATTCGGACGGAAATTTGTCAAATGTCGGGTGAAAAGCAAGAAAGGAAACTCCCTGTACGAGCTTGAAGATCTGCGGGGAAAACTGTTAGGAGTCTATCACGCCAAAGACATCAGGCAGTGATATCCAGTCTCAAAGTGTCATCTATCTATGGTCACATCTATTCCTGGTAGCCCTAAGAAGGCATCCAGATAGCTTCACTGGTAAACTATAGGATATCGCGAAGCCCTCCTATTGCCCCGTCAATGGTGGGTGATATACCCGTTGGAATCCATTCCAGTCTAAGGCTGTCAGCATGTCACTACTTCGACGACGCCTGGGAGACACACCCTTGAACAATCGCCAGTCGGAGATCAAGGTGAGATGTTGCGCCGGGAAAGCTTAGCAATCAGCTCTTTAGGTTGCTGATCGCGAGGCTTCCTTAGCATCTGGGTGAGGATAGCCACAGCGGCATCGACCGGCTGGATTTTTTGGGTTACCAGCTTGTCGATGTGGCTTTGGCTTCCCACACGGAGAAGGATGTCGAGGTCTGGTCAAGGACTGACGAGACTTCGGGGAAGTGTCCTCGATGCGTCATCGATCAAGTAGAGCCCGAGTGATGAGGAATATGCAGTGGGTCGTGGGTCGAGACACACATTGAGCGCCCGCAGTGATGAGGCCTATGTTTAAGACCGGCTAGCTCAGTCGACCATTTTCAGCGTTGTCTGAACCATGGGTGGCGCAGACCACTCTGCCTTGTTATGGTCGTAGCGCATTGTATATAGCAATATGCTACACGTACTGTAGCGTGTATATCGGCTGCTGTCCACAGCGGAAAGTGAACGCACCTGACCGAGAGAATTGCATTTCCTCACGTTCAGGCGCCATGTCGACGTGACAGTGAAAAAAGGAAGAAGAAGCTTTTTCCGGGCGGATTCTTTTTGACTTTGAAGAGAGATTGTGGCAAAACCCGGGAATCAGTTTTTTTCTTCTAATAATTAAATCGTGCAAAATCAAGA
The DNA here is from genome assembly GCA_963930735.1 of Dioctria linearis. Lineage (NCBI taxonomy): Eukaryota > Metazoa > Arthropoda > Insecta > Diptera > Asilidae > Dioctria > Dioctria linearis. The sequence goes on from OZ005741.1 coordinate 131,744,774, forward strand.
AATTTTGTATAAATCGCGACGTACGGAAAAATTGAATGGTCATCGGAGGAGCTTTTGAGGTTGGTGAATAAATACCAAAAAAAGTAATTTGACACACAAGCACATGCGGTGACTGAAAATTCAACTAACAAGCGGATATTTATCGTGTGCTGGAAAATATAAACAAATATATAGAAGTCGAGTCTGCGACAAAATTCAGCAAATTTCCCGTGAAGTATATAAGAGCTTCAGAGAAGCTACATGAAGCTGAAAATTTCTGATTCGAGGTACGAGGGGCGTCGCTACAGTCTTGGATGAATTGAATATTGGATATAAGTGCTTCAAAAATCAACCCATCGCAAAAACATATTGCCGTTTTCTTCACATGTCTGATAAGTTACAGACATTGTTCTACATTTTTGAGCTATGTGTTAATTTACTGATCGCATTTTTTTAAGTAGTATCAATAAGTCTTATTCAATTCCTCTATTTATAAATGAAGAATTTTCATATTAGGTATTGAAATATCTATATTTTTGTTACGTGACTGACAAGTTACAGATAGTTGTCCATAATTTTGTTGAGTCCAGAGTCAATTTTCTCATTTCAATTTTTAGCAAATATAGTTAACTAAGTTTCATTGAATTCTTATCTCTAAAAATGAAAAACATTCATGTTAAGTATTGAGATATCTATATTTTTGTAGGGTGTTTGACAAGTTACAGATAGTTGTCCATAATTTTGTTGAGTCCAGAGTCAATTTTCTCATTTCAATTTTTAGCAGACATAGTTAACTAAGTTTCATTGAATTCTTATCTCTAAAAATGAAAAACATTCATGCTAGGTATTAGTTTATATCTACGTTTTCGTGAAGTAAATCCTATGATCACACGTTGTAGGGACATGGTATTATTTAGGAAGAAACCTAAAGAAACGAAAAAAAAACGAGACAGCATTGTCAAATCTTTTCTTTGATAATTATACACTAATTTATATTTTACGAATCTTTTGAGTGACAATCTAATTATAGGATGGAAGCCGATACCATACGCACCATTTAGGAGGCCTCTTCAATGGATGATTATGTAAGTCGCTGATTGCATTATTATACTCAATTGATAAACTTGTTTATATTCATATATAATTATATAAGGTAGATATATTCCTCAGCACCCAGCCGCTTTTCGCACTAAATTTTAATTTTTACCTTTCACACTAAATTTTAATTCTTTCTTTTGATTACTACTTCCTATATTAAAATTGAACTAGACTGAAGGTTACGATTACATACAGGTGTACGCTGAAGAATTCGGAAAAAAAAAATTTATCCCCATTTATGGTACTTTGACATTGATATTAATCACTCAACAAGATCTTTTCATTTTGAATTGCCCAAGATACCTTCTCGTTTTATTTGATATTACTTGAACTAAGATTTAAGTGTCTTGAAGGAGTGTCGCTTGGAATTTTTTGTAAATGGATTATTGTATCTCTGTTAGGTTTTTTTTTGTATTTTCGATTATTTTATGGATTTACCACTAAGCAAAATTTAATTCTTACTTACAACTTCGAATAAGTACCTATAATTTAATAACTAGATGCTATTTAGTAACCTATCAGCCATTACCATAAATATATATAGAGTCAGAGAATGACATAGGAAGTCAAATAGTTGCTTACTGGCTAGGAAATTATCAGTTAATTCAAATACGTATGTCCAAAGTTGTATAGTCTTATGCAGGGTACAAAATTACTTATGCAATTCAATTCCATACTAATGAGTTAAAATATTCACCTAAAATTTTAAGGCAGGTTTACTTACAATTTTAAAGAAGCGTACATAGTTTCAATAGTATAATACAATAAAGAACTGAAGGTCCAGCCTGGTCAAATACTGGTAGCTTTCGGAATTACCTGAAATATTGTGTCAACTTAGCGAATAGCATAAAGTTAATGTAGGGCAGGACTGACAATGTACTTATGCATTTTTTCATAACTTTTTATTTTTCAATAATAAGAAATTCTTTTATAACGTAATGGTGAGCTAAGTTTTTACTTTTCCTTCATATCCCGGAGCCCTCTATCGCGTGAGAACAAGGTCGTCTAGGCTTGCCTAGTCTCTCTCTCCTTCTATAGGTCAACAAAGGGACTTTGGACGATTGTGCCACCCAAAGTCAATGGGAGGATGGGGCTTGGCAAGGAAGGCATGCCATCTGCGCCTTCCATGGAATGCAGGTAAGTGACGAATTAGGCACGAAATTTTTTGATTATGGGTGATGACAAGCGGCAGGTTATTTCGGGAACTCCCCCCACAATCTCCGCCACCCTTAGCCGAGGTGCTAGCGTGCCGCCCTGTGCTATCGCTCTCATCCAGTGATCTGTCAGCTCATGCTGACAGTTTGGACTTCACGTCCTGATCAATCACTCATCAACATACATACCATAACAAAATGGCGCCCAACGTGGGGCCACCTCAGTCAACTTCGGTGTCTAAATGTGTTTGACACTGGGGACTGAGACTACTTGAGAGATGGACATTTGGTTTATAGCTAAATCGTCTGACACAGTAGTCTCATATCTAGTGAAGGATACATGCGGACCTGAGGTTTGACTGATCTTGTTAGTATGAAATTGTTGTAACGTAAAGTTTTTGAAAGTTTTATTGAAAGTTTGAAAGTAAAGTAAAGTTAAAGTAAAGTTTTTGAAAGTTTTATTGAAAGTTTGAAAGTAAAGTAAAGTTAAAGTAAAGTTTTTAAAGTTTTTGAGATTTCGATTTTTTTTTTATTCGTATTGATTAAAGTAACGTAATATTTTGAAAGTTTTGTTTTTGAATTGAAGTTCGACTCTAGGGTTGACCATGGTCAAGCCTCGAGTCTGAACAATTGTCTAGTTTTGAATTTTTTTGAAATTGATCTTTCACGCTGGCCTTCTGTCATGGAAATGGTAGGTGGCCTCACAAAATTTTTTTGTGTGAGCTCTCACGGAGACATGTCTCTGTTGGCCAACTGGCTGGACAGAGTCGTGAATCTGTGAGACGACTTTTTGGCTTTCAGCTAATTAGTTGACCAGATCCATGACTCTGCCCAGTTGGAGGGTTTGCTGGACATGAAGATCAGGTGAATAGGAAGGAAGGAGTTGTTGGAGGATGTAAGTGATGCTGGAGACCTTCAGTAATCAGGAGCTGGCATACTGCTAACTGCCTGGCTGAAGAATCTCTAGTATCATTTTCAGTCTCTAGCTTCTCCAACCCGACTCTTCCCAGATTTCTGTGGGAACTCCACATATTTTTATGCACACACTCACGTCGCTTGCCTATATCCGGATTCTGACCTGGAAAGGGAGAGAACGACCTGACCTCTTGTGTTGAGAGTTAGCTTCGGGAGGTGAACGAGAAATGTTTTGATAGAATTGTTTTTGATCTCGTTGATTTTTCACAGTTTTGAAACGCTGGATTAAACGGTTAGTTTTGATCACAATCTTTATGAGACGCTGAACTGAACTGCTAGAAAGTAAATTTTATTCAAATTGCTACCGTTCTGAACTTGAATTGATTTCATTAGTACTTACATTGTCTCGATTTGAGAAGCCTTAATTAACTTCTGGAATCCCTGTGTTTTCGAATTTTCTTACTTCTTCGGACGTTTGGGAAGACATTTTTCTTGAATTATAGTGTCTTGTCCCAACTTTCAAATTTTTAAATTCAGTAGCTCGTTAGCTTCGATCTTGTTTGAGCCTGTTAACTTCGGTTTTTGATTGTTTTTACTTTCTCTGACATTCTTCTTCAAACCTTGGATTTGTAAAACTTTTTTCAACTTTGACTTACAATGGCTACAGCGCGAACACCACCGCGAGCAACTGGGGTACCGATGCTGTTGCCGGAGCCGTGCTCCGTCTGTCTAGAGAGCGACTGGTCAGGACAGAGGAAGCCAGTGAAGACGGTCTGTGGACATGTGTTTCACAAGGCCTGTCTGAAAACGTGGATAGGACAGCACTCAAACTGCCCGGTCTGCAGAGCCCATCTCACTCAGTATGATTTCACTGAGTATACTGGTGCTGTCCGGAAGATAACGAAGCCTGCAGAGTCTTTCAACCTTGATCCATTACCTTCCATGCCAACACTTGACTTACCACCGTTGACAATTCCACCACCTAGTTGACGATCACTCTCTCCTGGAAGGCTAGATCTACATTCAAGAACTTTTACCAATCCTAACTCGCGACGAAACAGCCCCCTGCCTTCTGGCAGTGGACAGACCTCAGCAGCTACTGATGCGTTGATGGCAGGCTTACGCATGCAAATGCAAGACTTGGTAAGTGAAGGTCTCGAACAGAGCCTCCATGCTTTGCGGACTGAGTTAGTAAATAGTGTCCGTCAGCAAGTAGCAGCCGCAATGCCACCAATAGACTTTTCACGACCTCCTCCGGCTATGGGTAATCTCAGAACATCTGACGATTTTCCCAATCTGCGTAGACAATCTATTAATCGACTTCCATCAGCTTTTGGTCAGCCTGGAAATCAGCCTGCACCAAACTTTGTACCACCTCCACCACCACCACCTAATCGTGGCCCTGCAGGCATAGGACAGCGACGTTCTGGCAGCCCTATCCGCAGGTGGAATATATCTTACAGTGGTGACAGTTCTCGGCTCACAGTCGAGAATTTGTATTTCGAGTAGAAGCCTTGACTTATTCGGCTTTGGAAGGAGACTTTGACCTGTTGGTGCGTCACATGACGACCCTGCTTTCTGGACCAGCGATGGACTGGTACTGGTCTCTCCTGAGGCAAAATTCCACGCCGTCATGGCAGTATGTGAAAGCAACTTTATTAGCTGAGTGGGGAGTGCCGAAAGACGACCTTAAGGTCAAGGTCCAGCTTATGTTGCGCAAGCAGAAAGCAGGGGAGTCATTTGCTACGTACTACCAGCACCTGGTACAGCTACAAGACCAACTGCAGAACCCGTTGCCAGACGTTGAATTTTTGGAAATAGTCAAATCAAATTTACTGCCAGAGATACAAAACAAAATTTGCTTGCATCCTACAAACACCATCCACCAGCTCAGGATTCTTATGAATCAAATTCAAGCGACGCAGCAGCGCATCGCGACAGCAAGTAGTTGGAACGCGTATTGCGGACAAAGAGTCAGTGAGGTGGATGGATACTATTCGACTGAGGCTGAACTGAATACGTCACCTGAACGCAGTGAGGAAGTCTCACTATCTGCTATTTCAACCACTAAAAATGTAACCTGCTGGAATTGTGACCAGCCCGGTCACTTTTACCAAGATTGCCGGCAGGAACGACAAGTTGTGTTCTGTTACGGATGTGGACGAAAGAACACCTTCAAGCCAGATTGCATTCGATGTCAACAGAAAAACTTCAGACGGGTCGGGAATACCACCACCTCTTTCCGACCAGCGTCGACATCACGAGCAATCAATGCATCGAACACTCCAGTTCAAGCTGTGAACAAGGAGGAAGGTCCGCTCCATTAGCAGACACTAGCGATAACTCCCTGATATGTCCTCTGATATCATTCAGTGATTCTGGTGATATCAGTACAACACCTGATAGTACGAATATTGCACAGATAGAGGCGGAGAACTTAATAGCTTAGTAGCTGACAAAGTTACTGAGCAGGAGATTTGGCCTCCTGTCATTTCTGTTTTAAAACGGCCACCAAGCTCTGATATGACGAGTGGGCGTGAGCCAGTTTTACATCCGCTGACGCCGTATCATACGCGCCTGCAAAAATGCAAAGCAGCAAGAGACCGAATCTTCTCCTCAGTAGCGGAGTTAGCTGAAATAATGTTTCCGGATCGGGATATGAGACCGAAAAGAAAACGATCAACTGTTCGTTGGCGGGAATACTGTCGATGAATGAAACAAGAAAGGAAAAAACTGGAACAGATTTCCGTGTCGATGCCAGACGCCATTCGACCGTACGCCGAAGTAAAGCTGCACGGGCGAACTGAGAATGGATTACTTGATAGTGGTGCCACTGTCAGTATTCTAGGCCAGGGAGCTCTCGAGAAGCTTGCGGAAGCAGATGTCGAATGGAAGAAGTATCAGACACAGGTCCAAGTAGCTAATGGTGCCATGACGACTGTTCATGCTCATGTGAACTTGGACGTCACTTTCCGTGGTAAGACCGAAAACGTGCGTTTTTACGTGGTTCCTGGGCTCACACAGGCACTATATCTGGGAATATACTTCTGGCGTCTATTTGGGTTGGCTCCAGATGTCCTGGGTATAGTCGCAGAAGTGAATCCAAGTGTAATAGCTACCTCTGACACCGACTGCCATATTATTTCTAGTCTCGACCAACAACGCTTAGAAGCCACCAAACAGCTTTTCCCCTCTTTCGCCTCTCTAGGCCTGGGAAAAACATCATTGGTCACTCACAAGATTGAAACGAATGACGCAGCTCCGATAAAACAGAGGTTTTATCCGATTTCACCGGCAGTACAAAGTTTGATGGATGCCGAATTAGAGCGAATGCTATCACTGGGTGTGATAGAGGAGAGCCAGAGTCCTTGAAGCTCTCCAGTTGTTCTGATAAGGAAGCCTGGTAAGGTCCGGCTTTGTTTTGACGCCAGAAAGGTCAACTCTGTTACGAAGAAGGATGCCTATCCGCTACCGCAGATAGACGCACTTCTGAGTCGACTTCCTCCGGCAAACTACATAACGATCCTGGACCTGAAAGACGCATTCTGGCAGATCCCACTAGATACTGATTCCAGAGAGAAGACCGCTTTTACAGTGCCTCGTCATCCTCTCTATCAGTACACGGTGATGCCATTCGGCCTATGCAACGCTCCACAAACAATGTGCCGCCTCATAGATAAAGTCATTCCTTTCGATCTTCGTGAGAACGTTCTCGTCTATCTAGACGATTTATTAATTCTGTCATCAGACTTCGACACGCATCTCACGCTACTCTCCCGTGTAGCGGATTGTTTGAGGAAAGTTGGCCTCACTATCAACGTCGAGAAGCGCAAGTTTTGTATCAAAGAGACCAAATACTTGGGTTTCATTGTTGGAAAGGGAGGTATGAGAACTGACCCTGACAAAATTTCAGCTATAGTTGACTATCCGTCACCTAAAACTGTTCGGCAAGCCCGACGCCTACTAGGTATGGCAGGATGGTATAGACGGTTCATCCCGAACTATGCTGACTTGACTGCCTCCATTACAGACACCTTGAAAAACCCTAGTCAGTTCAAATGGACACCTGAAGCCCAGACGTCTCTTGATCTTCTCAAACAAAAACTTACCTCTCCTCCGTTGTTAGTGAGTCCAGACTTCACCAAACCATTCGTTATACAGTGCGATGCGAGCCAACAAGGTATTGGTGGGGTGCTGATTCAACTAGATGACGATGGCCACGAGAAGCCAATAGCCTACGTCTCGAAAAAGTTGAATTCAGCACAAAGAAATTATACCGTCACAGAGCAGGAATGCCTGGCTGCAATCTTGAGCGTAAAGAAGTTCCGGCCCTTCATAGAACTTATGCCGTTTAAGATAGTGACTGATCATGCGAGCTTGAAATGGCTGATGTCTCAAAAGGACCTCAGCGGTAGACTTGCGCGGTGGAGTTTGAAGCTTCAGGGCTTCGACTTCACTATTGAGCACAGAAAAGGAAGTCTGAACGTCGTCCCTGATGCGCTGTCATGCATCCATTGTGACAGCCTGTCCACAAACGAAGATCCTGGCCCGGAAGTTGACCTTAGTTCGCCATATTTCAACTCGTTGGAGTATGAAGAACTGAGGCATAAAGTTAAAACGACTTCTGGCAAACTACCAGATCTTTGCGTCACGGATGGCTTCGTTTACATCCGGACTGTTCCGAGAACAGGCGATCCGATTCAGGAAGAAGCTTGGAAGCTTTGGATTCCACGAGGGCTTGTCACCGACGTCATTTCAAGGGCTCATGATCCGCCGCTAGCTTCACACGGGGGTATAGGGAAAACACTGGAACGTCTGCGATGACATCTGTACTGGACACGAATGACAGTTGATGTCAGAAATTACGTAGGCGCCTGTGACGTGTGTAAGGAAACGAAAGCTCCCAATACTATTCTGAGACCACCGATGAAAGTCCAGTCTATGACAGAACGACCATGGCAAAAGCGGTACATTGATTTTCTAGGTCCATATCCTCGGTCAGTGAAAGGAAACGTCTGCATTCTGATAGTTCTTGACCACTTTTCTAAATTTCCAATTCTCAAACCGATGAGAAAAGCATCTACACTCAATGTGTGCCAATTCATTGAGACAGAAGTGTTCCACGTGTTCGGGGTCCCGGAAACGATCGTCTCTGAAAATGGAGTCCAGTTTTGCTCGACTCAGTTTACCAGATTACTGGAAAAGTATGAGGTGAAGCACATGCGAACGGCAGTCTACTCGCCGCCAGCAAACGCCTCAGAGCGAGTAAATAGGTCTCTATTGTCAGGGATTAGAGCGTATATTCGGAAGGAACACACGAGATGGGATGAGAAACTAAGCCAAGTAGCTAGTTCCTTCAGGAGCTCTTTCCATCAACTATCGAACACTCTTCGGTCAACAAATGATAGAACATGGCAGCTCCTATTCTATCTTGAGGAGCCTTGGAACTCTTAATGAGCCATTGAGAGTAGATGCTGAGGATAAAATGCGATTGATCCGTGCGAGAGTGCAGGAAATCTTACAACACGCATTCGAACAGGGTTCACGAGCCTACAATCTCAGGGCGAAGACTGTCGATTTCAAAGTGGGTCAAGAGGTATTTAGACGAAATTTTGCCCAGAGCAATTTCCAACAGCAGACCAGTGCTAAATTCGGACGGAAATTTGTCAAATGTCGGGTGAAAAGCAAGAAAGGAAACTCCCTGTACGAGCTTGAAGATCTGCGGGGAAAACTGTTAGGAGTCTATCACGCCAAAGACATCAGGCAGTGATATCCAGTCTCAAAGTGTCATCTATCTATTGTCACATCTATTCCTGGTAGCCCTAAGAAGGCATCCAGCCAGCTTCACTGGTAAACTATAGGATATCGCGAAGCCCTCCTATTGCCCCGTCAATGGTGGGTGATATACCTGTTGGAATCCATTCCTGTCTAAGGCTGTCAGCATGTCACTACTTCGACGACGCCTGGGAGACACACCCTTGAACAATCGCCAGTCGGAGATCAAGGTGAGATGTTGCGCCGGGAAAGCTTAGCAATCAGTTCTTTAGGTTGCTGATCGCTAGGCTTCCTTAGCATCTCGGTGAGGATAGCCACAGCGGCATCGACCGGCTGGATTTTTTGGGTTACCAGCTTGTCGATGTGGCTTTGGCTTCCCACACGGAGAAGGATGTCGAGGTCTGGTCAAGGACTGACGAGACTTCGGGGATGTGTCCTCGATGCGTCATCGATCAAGTAGAGCCCGAGTGATGAGGAATATGCAGTAGGTCGTGGGTCGAAACACACATTGAGCGCCCGCAGTGATGAGGCCTATGTTTAAGACCGGCTAGCTCAGTCGACCATTTTTCAGCGTTGTCTGAACCATGGGTGGCGCAGACCACTCTGCCCTGTTATGGTCGTAGCGTATTGTATATAGCAATATGCTACACGTACTGTAGCGTGTATATCGGCTGCTGTCCACAGCGGAAAGCGAACGCACCCGACCGAGAGAATTGCATTTCCTCACGTTCAGGCGCCATGTCGACGTGACAGTGAAAAAAGGAAGAAGAAGCTTTTTCCGGGCTGATTCTTTTTGACTTTGAAGAGAAATTGTGGCAAAACCCGGGAATCAAGAAATTTTGTATAAATCGCGACGTACGGGAAAATTGAATGTTCATCGGAGGAGCTTTTGAGGTTGGTGAATAAATACCAAAAAAAGTAATTTGACAGACAAGCACATGCGGTGACTGAAAATTCAACTAACAAGCGGATATTTATCGTGTGCTGGAAAATATACATTTTCCTGCTGAAAAAGAGTTAATTTCATGAGGCGGCGTGTCCGCAGATAAGTTCTGCCCACTTGGAACTTCTTTGCTTTGGAAGGAAGGAGAAGTCGAGTCTGCGACAAGATTCAGCAAATTCCCCGTGAAGTATATAAGAGCTTCAGAGAAGCTACATGAAGCTGAAAATTTCTGATTCGAGGTACGAGGGGCGTCGCTACAGTCTTGGATGAATTAAATATTGGATATAAGTGCTTCAAAAATCAACCCATCGCAAAAACATATTGCCGTTTTCTTCACATGTCTGATAAGTTACAGACATTGTTCTACATTTTTGAGCTATGTGTTAATTTACTGATCGCATTTTTTTTAAGTAGTATCAATAAGTCTTATTCAATTCCTCTATTTATAAATGAAGAATTTTCATATTAGGTATTGAAATATCTATATTTTTGTTACGTGACTGACAAGTTACAGATAGTTGTCCATAATTTTGTTGAGTCCAGAGTCAATTTTCTCATTTCAATTTTTAGCAAATATAGTTAACTAAGTTTCATTGAATTCTTATCTCTAAAAATGAAAAACATTCATGTTAGGTATTGAGATATCTATATTTTTGCAAGGTGTTTGACAAGTTACAGATAGTTGTCCATAATTTTGTTGAGTCCAGAGTCAATTTTCTCATTTCAATTTTTAGCAGACATAGTTAACTAAGTTTCATTGAATTCTTATCTATAAAAATGAAAAACATTCATGCTAGATATTACTTTATATCTACGTTTTCGTGAAGTGAATCCTATGATCACACGTTGTAGGGACATGGTATTATTTAGGAAGAAACCTAAAGAAACGAAAAAAACGAGACAGCATTGTCAAATCTTTTCTTTGATAATTATACACTATTGCATGATTGAGGAATGCCTAACATAATTTATATTTTACGAATCTTTTGAGTGACAATCTAATTATAGGATGGAAGCCGATACCATACGTACCATTTAGGAGGCCTCTTCAATGGATGATTATGTAAGTCGCTGATTGCATTATTATACTCAATTGATAAACTTGTTTATATTCATATATAATTATATATGGTAGATATATTCCTCAGCCCTCACCTGCTTTTCACACTAAATTTTAATTTTTACCTTTCACACTAAATTTTAATTTTTACTTTTGACTACTTCTTCCTATATTAAAATTGAACTAGACTGAAGGTTACGATTACATACGGGTGTACGCTGAAGAATTCGGAAAAAAAATTTTTTAACCCCATTTATGGTACTTTGACATTGATATTAATTACTTAACAAGATCTTTTCATTTTGAATTGCCCTTCTCGTTTTCTTCCGGCTTCTTTTATTTGATATTACTTGAACTAAGATTTAAGTGTCTTGAAGGAGTGTCGCTTGGAATTTTTTGTAAATGGATTATTGTATCTCTATTAGGTTTTTTTTTTGTATTTTCGATTATTTTAAGGATTTACCACTAAGCAAAATTTAATTCTTACTTACAACTTCGAATAAGTACCTATAATTTAATAACTAGATGCTATTTAGTAACCTATCAGCCATTACCATAAATATATGTAGAGTCAGAAAATGACATAGGAAGTCAAATAGTTGCTTACTGGCTAGGAAATTATCAGTTAATTCAAATACGTATGTCCAAAGTTGTATAGTCTTATGCAGGGTACAAAATTACTTATGCAATTCAATTCCATACTAATGAGTTAAAATATTTACCTAAAATTTTAAGGCAGGTTTACTTACAATTTTAAAGAAGCGTACATAGTTTGAATAGTATAATACAATAAAGAACTGAAGGTCCAGCCTGGTCAAATACTGGTAGCTTTCGGAATTACCTGAAATATTGTGTCAACTTAGCGAATAGCATAAAGTTAATGTAGGGCAGGACTGACAATGTACTTATGCAATTTTTCATAACTTTTTATTTTTCAATAATAAGAAATTCTTTTATAACGTAATGGTGAGCTAAGTTTTCACTTTTCCTTCATATCCCGGAGCCCTCTATCGCGTGAGAACAAGGTCGTCTAGGCTTGCCTAGTCTCTCTCTCCTTCTATAGGTCAACAAAAGGACTTTGGACGATTGTGCCACCCAAAGTCAATGGGAGGATGGGGCTTGGCAAGGAAGGCATGCCATCTGCGCCTTACATGGAATGCAGGTAAGTGACGTAAGGGTCCCTTCAGGACCGAGTGTGTGCTAAGCTTGTTGGAAGTAGGCACGAAATTTTTCGATTATGGATGATGAAAAGCGGCAGGTTATTTGGGGAACTCCCCCCACAATCTCCGCCACCCTTAGCCGAGGTGCTAGCGTGCCCCCCTGTGCTATCGCTGTCATCGAGTGATCTGTCAACTCATGCTGACAGTTTGGACTTCACGTCCTGATCAATCACTCATCGACATACATACCATAACATCCCCAAAGGGTGGTGGTGGTGGACGAGAAATATCCGCCTGCTAAATCACAGCAGAGACTCGCTGTCTGACGTCGGTGATCTCGTTACGCAGAGCATTCATGCTTTGGGTAATCTCTGCATGTACCAAATTCTGTAACTGAATTCGAAGACTAGATATAATTAGATCTGTGTCTAAGGGGCCCTGCCCCGAAGGTACAGGTGATAGACTATTTCTCCTCGAGCTGTTATGCGATTGAGGGACCGAGCGTAGCCCAGGGGACAGAGACTCGTGACCTGATGGCGGAATTGTTGGTTGAGGTACTTCCAGATGTAAAGACTGTTGCGGAAAAGCTTTCTTCCCTGACGAGTGTGGTACCTCTTCGAGATCGCACCGGTATATGTAATGAAGTGTGAGCTGTGTGAGCGCGCATCGACAATTGGGACAATTGGATTGCTTTTCTATCCATGCTCGCAAACATGATTTATGAAAGCCATGACCGCAAATAGTAGTCACAGGTTTTCGTCTGGCGGCTATTGCGGGAGAGTTATAGGGGGGGTTAACCAAAATCCTGCCGCTGCCACCTGCCATAATCAAACAAAAATCATCGTGCCTGACAAAAAACTGTAACACACACTCCAGCCCTGAAGGGGCCCTTACACCTCTTACCCTTACCTTATTGAAGGCGCAGATGAACTGCCTTCTACTGCGTGCCCCATCCTCCTAACGACACTGAGGGCAGATTTTTTTACAGTGTCCTTAAGTTGATCTGAAAAGAGATGCGAAAGAGCGGACCTTGTCAACCTTCATTTTAGAGTGGGCTCCAGGAGAGAGGAAGAAGGAAGAAACTAAAAGTTCAGCATTTTACAACGTTATAAACTTATTCATTATTCCATTACACAAACTCTTTCCCGTACTCACCCTGTCCTATCGATCAATCGAGGTATGGACCCTTGATTCTGTTGGAGTTAAAAGAATGTACTAATACTCCTCTAAGACAAGCAACCACTGCTCCGTACAGGCAGCTTTAACATGTTTGGTAACAAGTGCTTATCCTGTTTAGTCTAAGCTAATATGTTAAAAACAATTGAAAATGTGTATAATCAACAGTAACCGATTCAACGATAAATGCTTATGTAGTTCAGTCTAAGCTAATATCTGAAAAAAAATGAAAATGTGCATAATCGGCTTCAACCTTCACTCGAGCTAATATCTTAAAAGAAACGAATATACATACATATATAATCAGGACTAACAAATCCAATGTTAAATGCTTATATAGTTCAGTAAAGGCTAATATCTTAAAAACAAAACAAAAGGCGCAAAATCGGCACCAACAAGTCTAACGACAAATGCTCTTATACTTCAGTCTGAGCTAATATCTTAAAAGAAATGCATATACGTATATAATCAACACTAACAAATCTAACGATAAATTCGTACAAGGAAAATTCCACTGAACGGGCGCATGCCCTCCCTCTACAATATACTCGAATATGGAGAGCGACAGGATTACTGTGATCAAATATAGTTACATAAGCAGTGATATTTTAAAGAATATAGATATAAAATATATAGAAATAAAATATTCTTCTTTCAGAATCATCGACATGCACTCAGTTACATCCCAATATTTTAGACACACAACTTTACTTACATAAGGTATGTTCCCTCGAAGGAGCTCCCTGGAGGTCGTGCCGCTTACTCTGAACAAAATCTCTTATCGTTCTTGATAGTTGTAAAATTGCAGCATGTTAATAAATCGAGAAGCGATCAGAAACTTTTTACCCAGACGGGCCTATGTGAAATTGCCGCAATAATAAAAAAACACTCTTTTCTTTTTGTAGTCATTTTCTTCGTACTGAAGGAGACCTAGTGCCCCTAGAAATTCCTATACTTAATTATGTATCTACTTGTAGGTACTTAAATTCTAGTACTGAAAGATTCCCTACTGTGTTGAGCGAGCTTTTCCTTCAAAATTCTTCCTAACTACTATGGAAAATAATTCTAGAGCTGGAGCATAGTTATGGCAGTCATCTTCTCGTCCTAGTAATTAATGCAAGGCAAGCTGCAGTATAGACCTCCTGTGGTTGGTAACACGTTGACTAGTTTGGGGGCTCTTATGAGACAACTGCGTGGGCTTCATACTTCTTTATAGTAGGGTATGACGTCATGAACACACCAACAAGCTCTCCTGTGGTTAATCACCCGACGTACGTATTCTTCCCTGTCTGGTTCAATTTGAGGGTACACAAATGGCTTGAGATTTGGAGAGGATTACGTAGCCACGTTTCTGCAGAAGTGATGGGTTTTCCCTTTTTTTATTTTGCGTAAATTTTTTTCTTTATCTGAATTTTCGTTCGCTCCAAATTAACAAGTTGATTAAATGAATACTATGAAGGAAAAATACCGGCCTTGTTAACTCCTTACAAATAACAGGATCCTCCTGGGTCACCTTACTTGCCTTTTTCTTGTACTGCGACTTTTCACTCCGTACTATATCACCACAACTTTTCTTTTGATTTCTCGTATTTTTTCTATTTTTTCTCTTTTTTAAAAATCACTTCCCACAAAAAAATTTGTCACAAACACACTTTTCTTCAGACAGACCGCTCGACGGCAAAATCTTCTCCTTTTTTTCTTTCCTTTTTTCCACAGTCCCCTTTCGACTCTCGATTTAGGTGCGTTCGGCACGTTTCGATCTCCATCCATACAGCAGACTGTTCGCGCCCACTTCATGCTGCTACGGGTCGCTTAGACGTGTATTTAGCTCAGTGTAGCATAGTGCTATATACACTACGCTACGACCATAACAAAGTACCTATCTTCTTCCTTAAATTTACAGATTTGAGGCTAGTGGGATTCCTATGGCAAAATCTCTGCGGTAGGGTCACCATATAGGAAGGGTTCTGAAATACTACCGGGCTAGGGATTGGGGTAAAACGTCTCTATTGTCCAAGAAGGTATGCCGACCGCTAGGCTGGGAATGTCTTAAGCGGCCCATTGGCATCCTGTAGTTTACCAGTTAAGCTGTCTGGATGCGTTATTAGGGCTAGCAGGATTGAAATTTACAATAGGCAGATGACGTCTCAACGAATATGGATATCACGGCCTGATGTCCTTGGCGTGATAGACTCCTAACGTTTTTCGTTGCAGATCTTCAAGCTCGTATAAGGAGTTTCCTTTCTTTGGCTTGACCCGACACTTTAAATATTTTCGTCCCAGTTTTGCACTAGTCTGCTGCTGGAAGTTGCTTTGGGCAAAATTCCGTCTGAACACTTTGAAATTAACAGGCTTCGCTCTGAGATTATAAGCTTTTGAACCCCGTTCGAACGCGTAGTTTAAGTTCTCTGCACTCTCGCACGGATCAATCTCAATTTATCCTCAGCATCTACTCTCAGAGGCTCATTAAGAGTTCCAAGGCCCCTTAAGATGGAATAGGAGCTCGCACGATCAATCATCTGTTGACCGAAGCACGGTAGGGAGAGAAACCAGTTGCTTGGTGGAAAGAGCTCCGGAGGGAGCTAGCTATCTGGCTTAGATTCTTATCCCATTTGGTATGTTCCTTCCGGATATATGCTCTAATCCCTGACAATAGAGACCTGTTCATTCGCTCTGAGGCGTTTGCTTGCGGCCGAGTAAACTGCCGTTCGCAAGTGCTTCACCCCATACTTATCCAGTATTCTGGCGAACTGATCTGAACAAAACTGGACTCCATTGTCCGAGACTATCGTTTCCGGAACGCCGAACACATGAATTATTTTAGTTTCGATGAACTGGCACACGTTGAGAGTAGATGCCTTTCTCATAGGTTTGAGAATCGGGAACTTAGAAAAGTGGTCAAGAATTATCTATATGCAGACATTTCCTTTCACTGACCTGGGATATGGACCTAGAAAGTCGATGTACAGCCTTTGCCATTGTCTTTCTGTCACAGACTGGACTCCTAAAGGTGGTCTAAGAATAGAATAGTATTGGGGGCCTCGGTTTCTTTACACTCGTCACAGGCGCCCACGTAGTATCTGACATCAACTGTCATTCGTGGCCAGTACAATTGTCGCCTTAATCGTAACAGTGTTTTCCCTATACCTCCGTGAGAAGCCAGTGGCGGTTCATGCGCTCTTGAAATAACGTTGGAGACAAGCCCTCGTGGAATCCAAAGCTTCCAAGCTTATTCTTCCTGAATCGGATCGCCTGATCTCGGAACAGTCCGAATATAAACGAAGCCATCCCTGACGCAAAGATCTGGTAGTTGGCCAGCTCCTCATATTCCAACGAGTTGAAATATGGAGAACTAAGGTCAACTTCCGGCCCGGAACTTCTGCACACTTAATAAAGCTGCTAAGCATTCCTGCTGGGGAGGTTCCACGAAAACCTGCCGCTGTGCCACCAGCCATATACAAAAAAAAATCGTGCCAATCACGCTGCGATACTGTGGGCGATATGACGACCTGAAAAGAGAAGACGAGAGCGGACCTAGTCAACCTTCATGGTAGGAGGGCTCCAGGAGAATGAGAGGAGAAATAACAAAAACTCTTAGCGCATCATCACGTTATAAATTCATTCTTTGCACACAAAAAATCAAAAATGATATATAAATTTACACAGCGTACTATAACAAAAATCCTGAGTGGTACTCTCCGACGAGCAATACATAAACCGCACCTCTTCCTGTCGAAGAAGAGAAATATTCAAGGAAGCCTGTCGGCGGCGGACCGCACTTACTAAAACCGATCAAGTGTAACACAACACCAATGATGGACAAAACATCTCGAAAACGCAGAACAATGTCAATGATAACTCAAGTCACATCGATAAAGACAGAAACACCTCAAACAAGGATAATTTGAATCCAAGGAAAAAGGCTCGGCGGTTACTATGCAGCGCAATAGTTACATTATTAATGACTTGTTTGATGCTGCCAGCAACCCAAGGCTCCCCGCAAAAATTAAAGGCGCTATTTTAGGTGGATTGCGGGTGAGGGTCGGTGGTATTATGACGGATCCCGGGAACGATTATTCCTCTTCTTCACCGTGTACGAAAAGTAATACTAATGGCAGCGAAAATACCAAATAACCCAGTACTAATATGTGTAGTCTGTAGTGGAGCAAAATTAAAATTATGCGCTTGAACTTGGAGTAAAGAAGCAAGCAAAGATCCAGTTCGATGATCCAAAATTTTCATAATTGTAGTCTCCATACGTGTAAATTTCTTTTGCAGGGTGCTACTGACACATTTTTGAATTTTTAAACGTTGACGTGTGGGTTCACAGAGGGCGCGACTACTAAAAAGAAATCTGACCAAGTTTTGCCGCCCTAGACCCGGGCCAACTCGGCCTATAGCGAAATTGGCCCCTCGTATACTTAAGAGAGCTGAAATTTTGCACATGGGCTTTTAAAAAAAAAGTTAAACTAAGTTCGAAAATGCAGCAAATCGGGTAACTCCTTCTTAGGATTCCATACAAAAATTTCATTTTTCACTACATATTTGGACTCTCAGGCATGTCAACGTAGAGCGTTGAAATTTCGTAATGTTTTCATAAAAATAGTAAATATAATTTCAAAAATGGACTAAATCGGGCAACCCCTTCTTGGTGTTGCCATATAAAAATTTAGGATTTTTACGTATCCTGTGAAAACGATGTCTTATACGGTTTCAATGTATCGAAAAGTTCTTCAGAATATGAAATCCTATAAAATTGGTTATAAGAATTTTTGCCGTTCGACGAAGCATTCTAGAAATATGTTCAAAAATCAAATTGCGCAGATGGGTGAACATACGAAATTACAAACGAGCATTCATCTAGGGTATTATAAAAATTGGTCATACGTTAGACCAATTATAGCTTTTTTACTTGTTTATATTCACTCCAACCATAGTAATAAAACCTCACAAGTTTTAAGTTATTGCAGTCAGTTTTTCTACATTAATTTGGAAATATTTTTCACGTGATAAATAATGATCAAAGGACATAAGACCAAATATGAAAAAGTCCGAAAACTTTTCTGTAGAGGCACCCTTTGAAGAACCCTAAAGTTGTTATAAGGTTACTATCAATTTTCCAAATTTTGTCGAAAGCATGTGTTTATCTTATTTTTAACTTGTTCAATGATATTTCCATGCTCTCAATAAAACAATGCGATCTGGAAGAAATTAACAAGTTTATTTGCTTAGTTTGTATCCGGATCCACACGGCAAATTATCCAGATATTTTCAGACTGCCAGAAGAAACCCAAACCTTTTCTGATTTAGAAATATGAAATACGACTGTCGTACTTACATGATTGTTAAAATATATATACCGTAGTCGCCGCCTCAGGCTTAAATTAATAGTAAGATCTTAACCAAAAGAAATCTTCCCGGATTGTTGGATTGAGGTCAAAAATTGGCATAGAAAAAAGTAAAACTGATCTCAGACCAGTTAATAACTTTTCCAAGTAAGTTATACAAAACTGATCACCTTAAAGAAACGTAAAAATTATTGAAAAAAAACTTTTCGGACAGAATAATAGTTTACGGAAGACCTTTTAGTCGGTTTTAATTACATTTCTACGTTTTCTTTACAAGCTATAAGACAGTATTCTCCTGGTGGTTTTTAACATATAGACAAACGACTTCTTGTGTTTGTTAAATATACTATAAAATAGCTTAACTCCCTTTTGTCATCAGCCCCTGGTATAAGCCTGTTTTAAAAAATGTATTCTAACAAAGAGAAAATTAATAAAGTATTAAAACTATATCCACTGGATTCGATTATAAAAGAACATGTGAAAATAATTGAGGTGAAATGAACCATGCGAATGTCTACTGTAAATTATCACTAATAGGATATTTTATGCCGTTACTGTCGAACTTTCATTTTGTTTTAGACGCTCAAATCGAAACGACTGCTATACAAAGTTTTATGACAGCAAAGGGCAATTGATGCTAGTTAAAAGAGGAAATAAAATAAGCTTTATTACCACTGATTAAAAACTAAAATTTCAAGAGATAAAAAACCTAAAACTTGATATTTTTGTATTAAAATGGTTTACAAGTACAAATAAGTCAAAGTTAAATTAAATTAAAACTATGACTGACTTAAGGTTTCCACAACT
The DNA here is from genome assembly GCA_963930735.1 of Dioctria linearis. Lineage (NCBI taxonomy): Eukaryota > Metazoa > Arthropoda > Insecta > Diptera > Asilidae > Dioctria > Dioctria linearis. The sequence goes on from OZ005741.1 coordinate 131,764,189, forward strand.
TGAGTATTCCATCCTCACTGTATGTAGCCAGAAGGTTCTGATGGGGATGATGAGTGAGTCCGATAATATCTTTTTCATGGACCTAAAAGGGAAATATTAAAATATGTGTAAATGCGATCTCTACGTTTAACATGCGTTCAAAGTTCTTTCAAGTTTTCCTGACGATACCGAGAAACAATAAACGACTTGATCTTCTCCGGCGCAGTAAATAAATTCACCTCTTGGTGAAAGAGTAGCTGAAATGAAGGCACCACCCTCACGTTTGCCAGATGAGAACGATCGAACAATCTGACCCTGCATGTTCATGATAACAACTGTATTTGATCTATTGCAAACTATAAAATGCTCCGGATTTTTAGGTAATATAAGAACAGTATTGACTGCTAACTCATGGCCAAGAGGCTTAAATGTGGCCGTACATTCAGTCGTTTTTAGAGACCAGATTTTAACAGTTCCATCAGAAGATGCACTGAAAGTTAAAATTGCTTAGAGATAATTTAATAAGATAACAATTACCTTAAGACTCCATGTCCGTCCGGCGTAAACGTTGCCTCGTTTACAAAAGAATGGTGCCCCTTGAATTCTTTTAGCATTTTCCCAGACTTAAGGCCATGTAGTCTAAGTGTGTGGTCAAAAGATGCTGAAAGAACCTGACTGTTATCTCTAGAGAACTGTAAGCAAGTTATTCCCTTGATGTGAGCCTTTTCAAACCGTCGCAAACACTGCCCGGTCATAAGTCTCCACACTTTTATTTGACCATCTTGTGACCCCGATGCAATCATTTCAGAGTCCCTCGAAAATGCTAAAGCCAACACGGCTTGTTCCATCATCATAAATTGGTCCTGAGCCTGATACTTTAGATCCTTTCTAATTTTTCCTGTTGTAAAGTTCCACACTTCAATAAAGCCATCTACACTACCAGTAACTAGATATTGTCCATCAGGGGAAAATGCAGCACATTCTACGTGTGATTTCTGACCAAATTTGATTTGCCTTGACATTTGTGTAGGATACATTTCTTCTTCCTGGTCCTTCATTGCTGCTTTACCGCGGAACAAGTCAATCGTGGTACCAGGAGGTAAAAGACCCTGATGTTGTTGCCACTTTAATGCCTGACCAAGAAGAGCAAGTAGACGAGATGAAGGCACAACGTGAACTTCACCACTCAATTCTTGTGCAATTACTGCTCGTCGTTTTTCCTTATTGCTTGCTTCCGGATAGGCTTCTCTCGGATCAAAGTAAGCTCTTTGAAGCATATTTTCTAGATAAAACAGAAAATCATGAATTTTCCTTGATTCTTGAACATTCTAGTTACCTAAGTGAATGTACCGCTCCGGTTCTTGCTGTTTCAACATGATCATCGGATCAGTTTGCCTCAACAGTGAACGCGCTGCACCCAATTCCCTCAACTCTATTAACTCAAGGACAATCTGCTCATATAAGTTTATAAGCTTTTTGTCCGGAAGTTTTAAAGATTGAATTACTTTCAGCACTGTATCCCAATGGCCATTGTGGATATCTTGTACAAAACCATCGACGCTATCGACAGTGTTCAAAGAAACCCCAGTCTCTTCCTATAGAAAAAAAATGGTTTTTATTATTGCATGTGAAATAAGACAATATTACCTGCAAAGTCTGAAGAGTCTTGTAAAGATTCGATTCTTTAAGATACTGTTGAATTAACCTAATTACACTGCAAGACAATAATGTCAACAAATTTTTAACTGAATACGCTTGTATATACTCACTCTGCCGATTCTATTTCAATAGACATTTTTACTATCCAATGCTAATTAAATCTTTTCAATTGCGTTGCCAGCCAGGATCAGCCGCGCTAGCTCAAGAAGCCAAAAAAAAAACTTATTCTAAAGCAAGAAAAGAACTCTTAACTCAAATCAAAATGAAATTTCATTTCAAACGGGTGCGTTCACTGACAGCCAAAAAGCGTGTAAAAAGTAACTAAAATGTCCAAACCACACGTTTCATGATACTGCACGCGCATTTTACTACTCTTGTGCCTAAACGTACCTCACAATAATTTTATCTTGTTCCTGCCATGCCGTGACACAGAGCAGAAAGCAGCGACAGCAGCAGAAGCAGAAGCAGAAATCCGACTTTTCTGCTTTGTCAACCGCATTGAAAGCAGAAGCAGAAAACAGTGCTAATTCACATGTTAGGTTTTATAATTTATAAAAAGTTGATGTTAAATTGTTAATTAATTTGTTATTCCTAACAAAATTAATTAATTTTTCCTCTATAAAAATTTTTTTTTTCTAGCATCAAACCTGGGCGTGTTTTTAAAGTCGTCAAATGTGCACATTTGATCATTTGTTGACAAATAAAGAGTTTTTAATTCTCACTTACCATGTTTACATGCAGAATTAAAAGATCGAGTCGAGATTGAGTTGAGTTTTCGACTCGTGTTTTTGAGTACGCAGGGTTGAGATATTGAGTTGAAAACGGGTCCAACTATAGTTGAAGTGACAGGTAAACATAACATTATTTATGGCATTTTTTGTGATGAAGTTAGAAAAGTTATAAATTATGTTTAAATAAACAAAATAAACTCACAATAAATACCAATATACCAATACAAATACCAAAACTTTCGAGTAAAGAAGGAATAAAATAAATTCCAATAGGGCGTGCGGAGCACTACTTTCCAATATTGAAAACTAGGCGGCGTGACCACTGCGTTTATGGATGATATCTGATACCTGCTTGGCTTGAACGGGATTTATTTGCTTGCGATCCCAATTTAATTAGTTAAATCAAAATTTAAATATGGTCATGAATTGTTGTGTTCCCAGTGCTCTAACAAATTCAAGAAAAACAAAATTTCAAACAGATTTCATCAGTTTCCTAAGGACGAAAAACTTAAATCTGAATGGATTTGTAAGATGGTAAGTTATGTCGCGTTAGCAGCACTTGGGAGCACTTTACAAAGAGTGAATATAATATAACGTGGTTAAAGTAATCAAAGGTATGCAATTTTCATTACATGAAAGCAAACATTTTGTCGAAGTCAGTTGTACCTTCGAAAAACTTGCTATTAAAGAGCGGTACGCTAGAGCCAAGGAATTAGGTCAAGGAATTTTTCCACTTATTTCTTAAAGAAAATTTGACATTAGGTCAAGGAATTTTTGACAATTTGAATTTGGCAATTGTGTGATATTTTTGACAATAAAGAAATAATAAAGAAAGTGAAAAATGGATAATTTCCAATGAAAAATGAAGATACTCGTAAAACAATTTTTATTCGTCCATTTGTCATTTTAAAATTGATACACCTCTTGCAAAATCGCCGTTCCTTCGTTCAATTTTTCAATTATTCCACCACCGTCAAAATTCCTTACAGAAATAAGTGTATCGGTACTTATTTCTTCAAGAAATATTGACATAAATGGATTTTTCGACAAGAACGACATCTTTTTGTCAATCGAGAAGTAGAGTTTTTCTGTTCGAATTACTTTTCTCTAGCGTACTACCTCAAGGAATCGGCCAAGAAAAAAATTCCTTGAGCATTCCATGACACTTTTTTTACATAGTTTTTGTATAGGAACAAAAATTCCTTGGCTCTAGCGTACCGGGCTTAACAAAGCTACAATTTCTTTGCAACAAGAATACCGGTACGCTAGAGCCAAGGAATTTTTGTTCCTATACAAAAACTATGTAAAAAAGTGTCATGGAATGCTCAAGGAATTTTTTTCTTGACCGATTCGTCGAGGTAGTCCGCTAGAGAAAAGTAATTCGAACAGAAAAGCTCTACTTCCCGATTGACAAAAAGATGTCGCTCTTTTACAAAAATCCATTTATGTCAATATTTCATGAAGAAATAAGTACCGATGCACTTATTTCTGTAAGGAATTTTGACGGTGGTGGAATAATTGAAAAATTGAACGAAGGACGGCGATTTTGTAAGTGGTGTATCAATTTTAAAATGACAAATGGACGAATAAAAATTGTTTTACGTGTATCTTCATTTTTCATTGAAAATTATCCATTTCTTCACTTTCTTTATTATTTCTTTATTGTCAGAAATATCACACAATTGACAAATCCAAATTGTCAAAAATTCCTTGACCTAATGTCAAATTTTCTTTAAGAAATAAGTGGAAAAATTCCTTGACCTAATTCCTTGGCTCTAGCGTACCGGGCTTAATAAGCCCGATACGTTAGAGCCAAGGAATTTTTGTTCCTATACAAAAACTATGTAAAAAAAGTGTCATGGAATGCTCAAGGAATTTTTTTCTTGACCGATTCCTTGAGGTAGTAATTCGAACAGAAAAACTCTACTTCCCGATTGACAAAAAGATGTCGCTCTTTTACGAAAAATCCATTTATGTCAATATTTCATGAAGAAATAAGTACCGATGCACTTATTTCTGTAAGGAATTTTGACGGCGGTGGAATAATTGAAAAATTGAACGAAGAAGCGGCGATTTTGCTAGAGGTGTATCAATTTTAAAATAACAAATGGACAGATAAAAATTGTTTTACGTGCATCTTCATTTTTCATTGGGAATTATCCATTACTTCACTTTCTTTATTATTTCTTTATTGTCAGAAATATCACACAATTGACAAATCCAAATTGTCAGAAATTCCTTGACCTAATGTCAAATTTTCTTTAAGAAATAAGTGGAAAAATTCCTTGGCTCTAGCGTACTGGGCTAATGAAATCTGTTTGAAATTTTGTTTTTATTGAATTTGTTAGAGCACTGGGTACATGACCATATTTAAATTTTGATTTAACTAATTAAATTGGGATCGCAAGCAAATAAATCCCGTTCAAGCCCAAGGTATATAAAGACGCCGCCTAGTTTTCAATATTGGAAATTAGTGCTCCGCAGCAGGTATAATAACATGACTTCCGAGACAATTTACGTTTTTCCCAACATTATCTACAAATTTATATTTTGATGTTATTTATGTATGTATATACCTTTTCGTCAATTTCTGTTTGTTACAGCGGTTTTTACATCATGGAAACGGAGCTTTTATTTAAGTTACTCCATATTTTCTTCATTATATTTAATTTTGGAAATAATAATTGTAATATAAAGTAAATATTATACCTATTTGACAGCTATAAAGAGCAGGCTGTCCATAAACCCGATGGTGCTGCCAAGAATCCAGTTGTCAGTTTTACACGTATTTGCATGCCCCATTGAGTACGTTTAGATCGCAGCTATTTAGGACTAGTTTTACGTAAGTCGAATTACGTAGTACTAATCCTGCTGCTGTTTAGTCCGCTCGTATTAAAGCTTTGACAGTTGTCAAAATTGTCAGATCTGCCTGCTATTTCAGGAGAAAAATGAAAAATATATATATATTGAGTTTGTTTGTACACCGCATGCACAAGAAAATGGAGCATAGAAGAAAATTTAAAATCAGAATGAGGAAATACTGCTATTTATATTACTAAATACCCAAGATAAAACATGCAAATTTTCAGGCTAATGGCAAAACATTATAAGATAATCTGCAACAATTATTTATTAATTATGTATAAGGGCGTCACTATTTACAAACAGCCTCGCATTACCTTATGTGACGTAATGTCTCCATTTAATACTAATTTTTGTAGGTCAATACCGCATCAGAAACCGAATTAAAGTAGGACTAGTTTTTCGTAATACGGCATGTTTAGACCACTTAATATTAGTACTACGTAAGTCGAACTACGTAATACTAGTCCTAAATGGCACGGTCCAAACGGGCTCATGAATATTGATGCATGAATATTTTTGCAATCACTGCGATTCATGCACCGACTGATAACATATGATCGTTTTGACATTCTAACTTGAAGGCCCGCTCAGTATTGCTCAACGAGGTAATAACTAAAGGAGATGCAATCATATGTACGATGCCTGTACATGAGCGTACCCAAAATTGCCCTGCATTTGTGTATGTTTCATTCCGCCATATTTGGTCTTCGCTGTCAGATCCATACTTAGGTTTGGTTTGATTTGGGCTTGGCGCATTGACGCAGGAAAACTCATAAAATAACCGTAGGGGTACGAAACAAATATTACTCAAAAACTTTTTATCACTGAACTTTTCTTCTTAATTATTAACTTTTTTATGTTCGTGTTTGCAAATTCAGTAAATACTTTTAAGTATGTGAAAATAAATGCGATTAAAATTGCGAACAGGTTGTACAATTGTGTAGAGGTTATAAATTTTACGGCGCTTATGTACAAACAATATCAGTGTCAATGTGTTAGAAATGGGTGCGTGCAAAACCAAAACCCTCGAGAATACTTCACAAGCCATGAAACAGACCACCTCCCTACCACATGCGAGGCCCAACGTAGTCCTTACATTCTAAAATATTTGCCGTGCTCTTATGTAAAACTGACAAAAGTTTGATTTGAATATCTCCCCCGCTCTAAGCTGCTATTCATTCAGAAAAATGGTGTTCCGATAATCTTATGCTTGCTTTCTTTTCTTCCGAACCGTAATAAAATTTTCAAACCTTTCCTAACAAAATTGTTTAAAAAAATTTATCTTAACCAAATGACTACGATTCCTCAAACAAAAATTCTCAGCTGAGTAAACATTGCAATGCCGCTGTGCCGTCATGGGATGCCGTGGGCCGTAACCCCCGGAATATAATACAAGCCATGAAGTCGCCGAAGGCACCGACACATTAAAAGGCTTTAACGTGCCGGATACAGCATGCAGTAAGAGCTCACTCTCACTGCTTTTTGTATACTCGCCATGGAGGAAAAACTAAAATTTCATCTTAAACAGGTCCTAAAGCCGAAAACTGTCGCCCCCATAGCAAAATGAAGTTAAAACAAATTGCAGCCAAATATGTTTTTTTCTAATAGTTTAAAAAAAAATTGCATGCAGAACAAATTTATGGAAATTATAGCGTTTGAACAAAATACAAGCAACTTTTATATGAAAAACTCCTTCAGTAAGACAAGGCAAGAAGACTGTGGATGTCGCCTGCTGACCGGCCCGCTGCTCTCTTTTTTCGACTTTGTTCGTGGCTTGTATCTTGTGGGGTTTACGCGTGGACTGATGATATCGAATGTAGCTGCCTACAGATTCGGACTACGGCTGCACACACACATGCATTTATTACTCAGCTAAGAGCGTAACATGGTAAGGTTACTTTGTAATCAAAACTATTTTATTATTTTGTTAAGTAAGGTATATAGGAAGTGTAGCCTTTGGGAAGGTAAGGAACCAAGCTTTAAATTACTAGAAGACTATTTTCCTGTATGGATAGTAGCTTAGGCTCTATGGCATATATAAAGTCAATGTTTGGCGCTTTTCCATAAGCATCAATATAGAACATTTTAGAGAACGGACTCCAAACGCACACATATAGATCTCTGTTTCATGGCTTGGGAAGTATTCTCGAGGGTTTTGTTACTTTGTAATCAAAACTATTTTATTATTTTGTTAAGTAAGGTATATATTAAGTGTAGCCTTTGGGAAGGTAAGGAACCAAGCTTTAAATTACTAGAAGACTATTTTCCTGTATGGATAGTAGCTAAGGCTCTATGGCATATATAAAGTCAATGTTTGGCGCTTTTCCATAAGCATCAATATAGAACATTTTAGAGAACGGACTCCGAACGCACACATATAGATCTCTGTTTCATGGCTTGGGAAGTATTTTCGAGGGTTTTGGTGTTATTTTCTCATTTGCATCTCCTTTAGTTCTTACCTCGTTGGTATTGCTTCGCATTTGGTGTTTTCCTTGTTGTTTCTTAATATAAACAATTTTAATATCATTTGTATGACATACCATACATACATACGGTATTATTATTATTATGGAAATGGAATGGTTTTTCAAAGCCTATAAATATGAACCCGGGTCGTTGATTATTTTGTCAAGAAAATCACATGTGCACGGAAATTCGTTTTTAAACTTCAATGCACAGACTGCATACGAGCGTCAACAGGCCTTAATTAAGGCTGAAACAGATTACACTTTAGTGCGCGGCGCGACAACGCGGCAAAATGTTAGAGAACATGTTTTTCTACTTTGCATCACACATTGAACGCGGCGCGACAGCGCGGCGAAAATTTTTGCCGCTTAGTCATTTCTAATCCTAAATTTGCAGCTCACTTTCAGTGGTAACAACAAAATATTATATTTGTGGTAGGCGGCTTCTCATGAAAATCTGTAGTACCAATACGAGAGCGCTGTATCTACACTGCGGCGCTCTTATTGCAATCTGTGACACAGCGCGGCGGAACAATTTCACCGTTCAGTTTGCCGCGATGTCGCGCCGCGCACTAAAGTATAATCTGTTTCAGTCTTTACAATTACGACTGATCTGTCGACTGCGAATTGATTTTAAGTCGAAGTCGACGCTGAGGTGAAATTTGTAATTAAGTTAAACGTAAAACACAGTGCAGGCTTTTCCAACCTGGCCGGCCTCACCAACTTTGACATTATCAGATTATCAAGCTTCCAGTGGCAAAGTGGTGAGGCCGGCCAGGTTGAGGTTGAACACGAGTAGGTCTACTTTCCACTCTTCTGGGACTTTGTCAGCTTTGACAGCTGATCTTTGTAATTAGTCGAAGCCAGCAATGTTTACGGGAAAAAGTGTACGGGGAATTTGTTGAAAAAAAGTTTGGGAAACATATTTGACGTGAAAATTTATTACTGCTGTAGTAAATTATTACAAAATAATTTCAATTTTCAAGCCAATAGACCAATTAACTGCTATCATACAGAAGTTGTCAAAGTTCGTATTGTGAATTGAAAAAGTTTTTAAGGCTCATCAGGTTGAGGTTGGAAAAACTAGCACTGTGTTGCGGCCTTTAAAGCTTCAACTGCTTGAAGAAACCAGAAGTCCCGACCTACGAGTAAGAAACTAAAGGAGAGGCCCATCAACAACAATTTTCGTGCCAATCTCAAAAATGTGTAAGTTTATACACATACTATAAAAAATTCGCATTGCAGGCGGATGGAAAAAAGACTATGCAAAGGATTTTGGCGCGGTTTTTGAAAGTATGACGCAGAATTCTATACCAGCAGCAGCATAGTGAGAGCTAGTAATACAAAACAGCTTTTTGAGATTGCTGGTTCCCCAGTAAGCCTATTTCCATCTTCGGTTGCCCAATAACTTGCCTTAAAATTTCATTTTTGTTAAATCAGTCATAAGAAAATATATTAAAATTCTTTTACTTTTATCAAAATTACAAACATTTATCAATATTCTAATTCCCAGGTTATTATTAAAAAAATGAACAAGTACAGTATTACTAAATTTCCACATAAAAGAATGTAAATATTTTTCTATTTAGTACCCATCCAATTTTAACCTTACCTACGGCTTTTGTGCTAGGGTAAATTTCTTTACCGAACATAAACAAAAGTGACACCTAGGGTACATGTAGACAGAGATACAACCATATGTTAGAAAGTGAGAAACAGCATCACGTTTGGCACGCAAAAATGGCATATATATATATATATATATATATATAAATGGCATGTATATATACACGCAATGGCCTCTCCTTTAGTTTCTTACTCGTAGGTCTCGACTTCTGTGATTGAACTGAAGTTGGCCCCAGCCACAGTATATTCATACAGTAGCCCAGCTCTGTCAAAACTGTCAAGCAAGTAGGATGCATCTATAAAGAGACTATATTTTCTCTTTCAACAGTTTTAACTAACGCATTAGTCAATCTCTAATACTAAGATTCCTATGTAAATCTAAAGTGGAAGAAACAGAACTTACAGCATGCACAAACTTGTACCAAAGGAAGAGGGACAAAATGACAATCAAAACTTTCTGCAAGAAAAAAAAAACAATTTGTTCCACTTCCCATGCCATTCGGCTTGGTAGAACTAACAAACTGTCACAAACATTATTACAGCCATTTTGCCTGTTACTCTGTCCATGGAACGAACAACACTATGCAATCAAACAGCTGTTTGATAATGGAAGATTGGTGCTGAAATGTGTACTTACATAAAACTACCCAATCATTGTGCAACTAGCTACTGTTCGTTTATTTACATCCGTATAATACTTAATAGTTCCCTCTTAAGCCCGGTATTGTGTTCATTTAGCAGTAATCGAACAGGGACCTTTGTTACGCTGTTCAAGCGACAATTTCGCCTGCATTATGAGGATATAATACTACACGGGAAAAAATAACATCTGCATTCCATGATCTAAACATTGATTTTTTCTTTCGAACAGCATACTACTTTACGAAATCCTAAACCGAAATTTTTTTTACATAGAAGGAAACGAAATTTTCGCTTGAACAGCGTACTAGGCTTTACGGCTAAAATTGTTTATTGTTTTGAACTATAGGTGGCTGCTTTTGACCATCAGCTGTCGTGCATTTGTGATATTATTTCGAATTCTTTTCAAAAGAATTGTCTAAATGAAGACGGAATGTTTCTTCACTGCCACTCTTGAATTCCAAATTCATTCAACTTCAAACGTCAAAATTTTAGCGTAGAAAAAAGGTATTGAGCTGATAAATCTGATGTGGAAATTACTGCCATCTACTTGTCAAAACTGAACGAACTTTGCGCACAATACCAATTTCTTCAGCGATTTGGCTAAATATTTCGCAACTAAATTTCAGCGCTAATTTTCCATACAAAATTTATCCGTGAAATGAACACAATACTAGGCTTTATGGGAGAAATTTTGAGGTTTTTTTTGTAATTAAAATTCTGTGCCGCAGCCAACACCAACTTTGCTTTGAGCAACGTTTAGTTTCAGTCGTAGTCGCAGTCATTGTCATTTCGGCAAAGTTGTAATCGACTGCTCAGTCGTTATTGTAATTCACGCCTTAAAAACACGCCCCCTCTTTAACACTTCTAAAAGAAGGACGCCAACAATGTAATAAAAATTTTATCTCTCTTTATATTGGCAGTACTGAGCAGGAGCAAAATTTTTGATAGGTCTGTTTGATGAAAACCCGGTAAGCCTAGGGCACTGACATATATAATATGAACCAAACTTTCTATTTCACGTGAGCACAGTTTTTTGTGTCGAAAAGAGTTCTTACGTCGGTGCCAACATTGAAAAAATCATTGGCCGGAAGTTGAAAAAGTGAGCACGTAGCTCCAAAAATGACTTTAATAAATCCTTTGGAATTTCTTCTGCGTATCTAACAGCTTTTATCAGTAATATCCCTATATAATTAATTTAAAAACATTTATTTCTACGAACCCACTTATTTATTTCTTGTTCACAGTTCTCTCTCAGTTGGTACTTGGTGCTTAGACCGAAAGAGTCAGCAATATAGAAGTGAGCCCACTTTCTGTAGTGTATTTCAATGAACGTAGTCAGTACATATTATATATGTCAGTGGCCTAGGGCTACACCGGGCTAGACTATCTTGTTTTTTGAAAAACTTGGGCTACCCCGAGCTTACACTAAAAATTTCTTGGGGTAATGCACTGACATATAATAAGAACGGACTGAGCCATTCTATCTAATTCCTAATTTTTGCTAAAATCTATTTGTCTCTTTCAAGCTCAAAATGTACACTGAACTGTAACCAATTTTGGAAACAGTACGGCTGTATTAATTGGAATGCATTGGAATTGACATAAAAATTGAGACTAATATATTGTTTTTATACGTCTATCTCTTACAAGCGCAAGGAAATTCGACAAAAATCTGCAGAGGAGCACATTTTTCACTAATATTACAAATGTGTTTTTGGGTTAATTAAAACAGGTTTAACTTTCCAAATAATTTTAATTTAATGCAATACTATTTTATAACATCTTTAGTGTTTCCAATCGACAAATAATAATAAATTATGAATCGGTGTGCAATTGTACGAAATAAAAGGTTTTCACAGCCTGTTCAATATTTGTGCCATTTTTGAAGCAAAAACGCTCAGTCCATTCTTATTATATCTCAGTGGGGTAATGGTTTAACAGTTGTCACTTAAGAACTGTGACTTGCAATTTGTTGCTGATTGGGGCATATAAATTACTTCTAGCGCAAAAATAAGCAAAAATTAGAAGAAAAGAAAAAGATAAATAGTTAGAGCACATTTTATTTGTCTTCACCCATTTTATAAATAACTTTTTACAATTTATTATACTCAGGAGAACTGTCAGAGAATTGTGATACGCTAGATTTACCCGGTGTTTTAAAAACTTGTTCGATGAGGGCACAAAAACCCGGGTAAATTTAGGGAAAATTTACCCGGGGTTAGTGAGCGTGAAATGATAAGGTTACTTTGCAATCAAAACTAGTTTATTATTTTGTTAAGTATGGTATATAGCAAGTGGAGCCTTTGGGAAGGTAAGGAACCAAGTCTTAAATTATTAAAAAACTATTTTCCTGCATGAATAGTAATTTAGGCTCTATAGCATATATAAAGTCAATTTGTGGTATTTTTCCATAAGTATCAATATAGAACATTTTAGAAAACGGCCCCACCACGCATACATATAGATTTCTGTTTCATGGCTTGGGAAGTATTCTCGAGGGTTTTGCCTTTGCCCGTAGCCCCCGAAGCCATGAAGTCGCCGAAGGCACCGACACATTAAAAGACCTTAGCGTGCCGGGTACAGCAAGAGGTAAGAGCTCACTCTCACTGCTTTTGTATACTCGTTATGGAGGAAAAACTAAAATTTCATCTTAAACAGGTCCTAAAACCCAAAACTGTACATAATGAGAAATGTGTGCAAAATATCGCAAATTTGCGCGTACTGCGTAACAGCTACGAGTATGACGGCCCAAGCCGTAACCCCCGGAATATATTACAAGCCATGAAGTCGCCGAAGGCACCGACCGTAACCCCCGGAATATAATACAAGCCATGAAGTCACCGAAGGCTCCGACCGTAGCCCCCGGAATAATACAAGCCATGAAGTCACCGAAGGCCTTAACGTGCCGGGTACAGCATGCAGTAAGAGCTCACTCTCACTGCTTTTTGTATACTCGTCATGAGGAAAAACTAAAATTTCATCTTAAACAGGTCCTAAAGACCAAAACTGTCGCTAGCACAGCAAAATGTTGTTAAAACAAATTGCAGCCAAATATGTTTTCTTTCTAATAGTTTTAAAAAAAATATAGCATGTAGAACAAATTTATGGAAATTATTACGTTTGACCAAAATACAAGCAACTTTTATATGAAAAACTCCTTCAGTAAGACAAAGCAAGAAGACTGTGGATGTCGCCTGCTGACCGGCCCGTTGCTCTCTTTTTTCGACTTTGTTCATGGCTTGTATCTTGCGGGGGTTACGCTCCGACACATTAAAATGCCTTATCAAGCCGGGTACAGCATGCAGTAAGTCGTAACCCCCGCAAGATTCAAGCCATGAACAAAGTCGAAAAAGGGAGCAGCGCGCCGGTCAGCAGGCGACATAGTTTTTCATATAAAAGTTGCTTGTATTTTGTTCAAACGCTATAATTTCCGTTAATTTGTTCTACATGCTATATTTTTTGAAAACTGTTAGAAAGGAAACATATTTGGCTGCAATTTGTTTTAACTTCATTCTGATGTGGGAGCGACAGTTTTGGGCTTTAGGACCTGTTTAAGATGAAATTTTAGTTTTTCCTCCATGACGAGTATATAAAAAGCAGTGAGCTCGTTTAGACCGTGCCATTTAGGACTAGTATTACGTAGTTCGACTTACGTAGTACTAATATTAAGTGGTCTAAACATGCCGTATTACGAAAAACTAGTCCTACTTTAATTCGGTTTCTGATGCGGTATTGACCTACAAAAATTAGTATTAAATGGAGACATAACGTCACATAAGGTAATGCGAGGCTGTTTGTAAATAGTGACGCCCTTATACATAATTAATAAATAATTGTTGCAGATTATCTTATAATATTTTGCCATTAGCCTGAAAATTTGCATGTTTTATCTTTGGTATTTAGTAATATAAATAGCAGTATTACCTCATTCTGATTTTAAATTTTCTTCTATGCTCCATTTTCTTGTGCATGCGGTGTACAAACAAACTCAATATATTATTTTTCATTTTTCTCCTGAAATAGCAGGCAGATCTGACAATTTTGACAACTGTCAAAGCTTTAATACAAGCGGACTAAACAGCAGCAGGATTAGTACTACGTAATTCGACTTACGTAAAACTAGTCCTAAATAGCTGCGGTCTAAACGTACTCAGTGAGAGTGAGCACTTACTGGATGCTGTACCCGGCACGTTAAGGCATTTTAATGTGTCGGTGCCTTCGGCGACTTCATGACTTGTATTATATTCCGGGGGTTACGGTTCAATGGAACAACTTTTGACGCGATGAGAATGTGTAGTAGCTCATATCCGTGTAATTTGCCAGATTGAAATTTTCTGGGAGCAATAACATCACGAATAACGTAAAAATTATGAAAATTGTAAGCCTAGTACTAAGGTCGGCGCTAAGCTAAATTTTGTATGAACATTTAGCAAGCTAATAGATATTGGTGAAAATGTATCCTGACTTAGCGAGAGCGGTACTAAGCCATTGATTTTATACATATAGATATGCCACCGCCGCGAACAAGATATTGTTACTTCTTCTCACTGAGTCGCCACTGGGTGCGTTCACCGACAGAAAGAAAGCGTGCTAAAAGTCACTTTTTGTCACCACCAAATGCTTTCGTGCGTCACTGAGCCGTTTAGACCGTGCCATTTAGAACTAGTTTTACGTAAGTCGACTTACGTAGAACTAATAGGTTTTTTCGATGAAAACACCGGTAAGTATCTTGTTTTTTGAAAACCCTGGGCTTACACGGGGTTACGGAAACTTGTTCGATGAAAGCCCGGTGTTTCTGATTTCGTGCCCCGAACTTGCACTAAAATTTGTAGGGGTAAACGTTTGACATTTGTCATTACACGGTGTTTTCATCGAACAAACCTAATAGGTTTGTTTGATGAAAACACCGTGCAAAATTTCCCCTACAATTTTCCCCAAATTTACCCGGGGTTTTGTGCATTCATCGAACAAGTTTTTTAAACACCGGGTAAATCTAATGTAATAATGACATTTCTCTGACAGTTCTCCTGAGCATAATTTAACTTCTAATTTCCAGTGATTTGTGAAAATTTATTTTTATAATAAACCTAATAGGTTTGTTTGATGAAAACACCGTGCAAAATTTCCCCTACAATTTTCCCCAAATTTACCCGGGGTTTTGTGCATTCATCGAACAAGTTTTTAAAACACCGGGTAAATCTAATGTAATAATGACATTTCTCTGACAGTTCTCCTGAGCATAATTTAACTTCTAATTTCCAGTGATTTGTGAAAATTTATTTATATAATATGTGAAATAATTAAAAATTTAAGAATAAATAAATATTAAAATGCACAAAAAATATTTCTCAGTTTTTTCTTAATTACATATTCTTTTATTAGCTTTTTTACATCGATATTATCGCCTTTTCTGTAACTTTACTTTGAAAAAATGACAATTGGTTCATCTGTCACCACATATAGCTCCATCATTTCTGTAAGAAACAGTTGTGCTGCACTATTTTCACTTTTGTCATCAGATGTTTTGTCACTAGGTATAAAATTAATAGTTTGGATAATCAAAATCTACAGAAATGATTTTCTCTATCCCGTTGGCTTCTTCTCGAGCCACTATTAAACCCTTTCCTGACATCTCCTCATTTAAGAATTTAGAGAATTTCTTATATGTTGTTTGCTTCAAATCTATTTGCTTGGCAGCTGCAGGGATAACGTGAAGTCTATAAAAATTACTTGTTAATAATGGCAAAGAAACATTTTTACGATCAAATTTCTTACTAGAAAGGCAGATCTTAAGATTTCATCCATGTTCTTCGACCTTAATCGCCACCTCAAATATCCCCTTATAATTTTCATTCGAATTTCCTTGTGCATATTATCGATGGATATTGTGTCATCTAATTTCTTATCCAACTTCCTTATATAATCTGAATTTGGTATGAGCATGCCCATTACGAAAAAGTAGTCTTACTTTAATCCGGTATTTGGTGCGGTTTTGACCTACAAAATTAGTATTAAACATAGACATAAACCTCCGATAAGGAATTCTTTACAAACTTGAATGCGTTATATTCATTCATAGAGAGAATTGTTATTGTTTTAATGAAAATGAGTGGAATTAAAAAAGGAAAAACGTGCGACTGGTCAGAGGGAAAGATAAATTCTGTTATAAACTTTTGATTTATTGAAGAACGTATTCCGTCTGTAATGGATGGTAAAAAATTAGATATTCGGAAAATTTAATTGTTTTCTTATGCTCTATGCTCTTGTGCCACCGCATGCACAAAATTAATTTCTTATTTCTTATTTTTCTCGTGAAGAAGTAGGCAGATCTGACAAATTTGACAACTGTCAAAGCTTTAATACGAGTGGTCTAAACGGTAGCCGGATTAGTTCTACGTAAGTCGACTTACGTAAAACAAGTTCTAAGGACGTTTGCCAAATGGGCTAAATGCTGACTAAATTCCAGTTTGCATTGGAAATTTAGCCAGCTAATTCCATGGCTGTGCCAAACCAAAGTGGAATTTATACCAATTTCCATTGATCACGTTTTCTAGCAGAAGTGTTACACTTTTCTTGTAGTGTTACACCAAAATTGTTCCATTGACCTGCACTGCTAGAAATGGTGTACGTCAAAACGCCTGTGGTGCTACACTCGAATAATCGGCGGTGTTACACCGGAATACGCACACATCTATCTGAGAAATGTCACAACTGAATGTCATTGAGCATCACATATAAATCTTCAACTACTGCTCTACCAAATTCATCCGCAATCACGCCAAAATCTTTTAAATTACAATTTTCATAATTTTTACGTTATTTGTGATATTATTGTTCCCAGAAAATTTCAATCTGACAAATTACACGGATATGAGCTACAATTACATTCTCATCGCGTCAAAAGTTGTTCCATTGAACTTGTTTTTCATTGATTGACGTGCACTTTTCTTGAAATATCAATGGAAATCGACATTAGCCAATTGCTCAGCTGTCATTGTTTCATCGAACGTCCCTGAAATAATTAAAATGACACATAAAAAAAAAACATAAAACATTTATTTATTTGAGTGCCCGTGCCAAAGGCACGCCAAGCGCTGGGCCGTAACCCCCGGAATATAATACAAGCCATGAAGTCTCTGAAGGCACCGACACATTAAAAGGCCTTAACATGCAGTAAGAGCTCACTCTCACGGCATTTTGTATACTCGTCGTGGAGGAAAAAAATAAAATTTCATCTTAAACAGGTCCTAAATTCCAAAACTGTCGCTCCCACAACAAAATGAAGTTAAAACAAATTGCAGCCAAATATGTTTTCTTTCTAATAGTTTTAAAAAAAAATAGCATGTAGAACAAATTTACGAAAATTATAGCGTTTGAACAAAACACATGCAACTTTTATATGAAAAACTCCTTCAGTAAGAACAAGGCAAGAAGACTGTGGATGTCGCCTGCTGACCGGCCCGCTACTCTCTTTTTTCGACTTTGTTCATGGCTTGTATCTTGCGGGGGTTACGGCTGGGCACATCATAGCGAGTTACATAGTAGATACATACATTATTAGCAAACCAACTTAAAGAAATTATAGAGATATGTAGATACATGTCATTTTATAGCGAAATGAAGGAAAAACTGTTAGAAGGGAAAAATTTGTAGATGATGCACAGGACCAAGATGAGGTGGGAATCGAACCCACGACCGACCCCTGGGTTGATAGTCAGCGCGCTTACCAACTGAGCTACCGAGGCGGGAATAATTACAACAATTTATTGCTTACTTACATCGGTCATAACCACTCGCTCTTTGTTCATTTTACAAATAAATACTTCTAAAAATCTTTCAAATAAACCGCACTTGTC
This sequence comes from Dioctria linearis, assembly GCA_963930735.1. Lineage (NCBI taxonomy): Eukaryota > Metazoa > Arthropoda > Insecta > Diptera > Asilidae > Dioctria > Dioctria linearis. The sequence goes on from OZ005741.1 coordinate 131,782,012, forward strand.
AAATAATTAGACGAATGTGAAGAAGAAGAATTAGCAAGCTCGAAAATTTACTAAATGGAAAAGTAATAAATTTAGCCAGCATTTAGCCCGTTTGGCAAACGTCCTAAATAGCTGCGGTCTAAACGTACTCAATGACAGATATACGCAACCAAAACACTTCCATTTACTTTCTACTGCGTTCACTGAGAGTTAACGCTATCGTGTCGGTGAACGCACCCACTGTAGTACTTTATCATCTGCTCACAAAACGGTCCACCATCTGTTAGCAAAACTTGGCGAATATGAGGATAATAAGTTGTCTTCGATAATAAATAGCGCCATATCACAACAAAGAATCTAATCTAATTTTGTTTTTTCCGTCTTTCTTTATGTAATGATGTGTAGAAATGTTGAAAAAATCTGTAATAAAGAAATTTAATTTTTGATACGTGATTTAAGTGAAAAGAATTTCATACTTCGCTTTCGCAACAGAAAGCTACAGAGCACTGCGAGCTTCCAAGAAATTTTTCGGTCGGATTTTCGATATAATTTCTGCGATCTTCCTTTGCACATCTGGTTGTTGACTGGTACCATTGTGTATAGAGTATACTCAATGTGTATAGAGTATACACAATGGTTCCATGCAACTTGCGCTTTCACATTTTTTATCTTTATTCATAAAAAGTTTAAAGAGAGTTTGATTTTTTTTTATTATTTTTTTCTTTCCTTCTTCCTTTCTTGCCGTGTACATTATTTTACATTTAATAAAACACTCAGAAATCTCGCCTACTTCTTAGCTTATTATTAAGTTAACTTTGATTATGAACGAGCAAAACAGTAAAACCACGGCAAACGGATAGTGTATGGCCCTGCCCACGTCTTACCCACGTTTTGAGAAAGATATTTCTGGCATGACCAGAATACTGGTTTTAGTAGATATCCGAACCTCAAAACGTGGTGTTCGCCATACACCATCAGTTTTGCCGTGGCTTTACTGTAAAACCACGGCAAAACTGATGGTGTATGGCCTGCTTAAGATTGTCATTTCGTTTGTAAACATAGATAAGATAAGATAGATAGCAAAATAGATTGGACCTATGCATAAAATTACCCAAAAGCATTCCAAAAGCTTAGTGAACATAAACGCATAAAAGTATGCAATTTGAAAATAGAAACAAATCACTATATGTATGTACATGGCAAAGCTATATGATGCTGTGATTTTCGTCTGCATTATACTCCAAGCACAGTGCACAGCAGTAGGGTAGAATCACTGACTAATGGCATTGATTTTATACATATAGATATGCCACCGCCGAGTACAAGATGTTGTTACATCTTCTCACTGAGTCGCCACTGTAGTACCACAGATAAACCCAGATGTCCAGACCTTATGGGGATCAGTGACGTTCAGTCACCAACTGAAATTGAAAGCACATTGTATCGAAAAAGAGCTTTGAAGCTTTTACGAGAGATTCTATGCGAGAAACATGTCTCTTTGAAATTATTCCGGGGGTTACGCTTAAGTGGGAAACACAATTGCACCGTTTCGATCCGATACGTACAAATGTCAAATTTGCTTATATGAGACGTACGTGTAATTGGACACATTCGTCGAAATGGATCGAAACGGATCGAATCGAAACGGAGAAGTTGAGCAAATTTCAACTTTTACGGATGACATAACCTAGAAAAATTACCTGTACAATGTTTGTGTATAACTCAAGATGGATGAAGAAGTTTTTATTGAAGAAATTAAAAAAATATGAAGAGCCTTATGACAAAGGCAACAAATTTTACATGGATGTAAAAAGAAAAGATAAAATCTGGAAAAATTTCAATGAGAAATTTAAAACTGATGGTAAGTTTGAACGGAACAATTTTGCTCATGCACGTAACGGATCGAATTGAATCGAATAGAATTGAATCGGAACGGCGGAATTGTGTTTGGCACTTTACGATACAGCACCTCAGTTATATGTTTCTGCCTGCAACACTGCACCGCACGATGGCTGCTCAAACTTGATTGTCTTCCAACTCTCTCACAGCCCTCCACGTTTGCTTTCAATTTTATCTTTACATCTCTCTTGAAAAATAAGAGTTTGATAAATGGCTTGTGAGAGAAAAGCTTTAAGCACTTGTTTGTCGGTTAGCCGCAATAATTGGCGTCAGTTTTAAGTACGGTGAATGGTTATCTGTATTTTTCTTATTTGTGGTAGTACTTTATCTTCTGCTCACCAAAAGGTCCGCCATCTGTTAGCAAAACTTGGCGAATATTAGGATAATAAGTTGTCTTCGGTTATAACCATATCACAGGAAAGAATCTAATCTAATTTTGTTTTTTCCGTCTTCCTTTATCTAATGATGTGTAGAAATGGGGAAAAAATCTGTAATAAAGAAATTTAAAGGCATATCTTGATTAGTATCAAGATGAATTAAACGATTTGGCAGATGTGTATCATACGGGACGGGATTTAAGCAGTGTTGGGAACTTATGGGAAAAATAACATTTTGTGGGAATTTCCGCCCTCTAACTCATCACTGTGGGAAAAAGGGAAAACATTTTTACAGTAGAAGAATTTGTGGGAAAATTCATTACAAAAATTTTCCTAGGAGAGTTTTATATTCAAAGAAACGTTGGTCCGTTGGATTTTTAGAAATTCTTAGAAGAGTACAGTAAAACAATTTGTGGGAAAATTCGTCACCACAATTTTCCTAGAAGAGTTTTGTACTAAAAGATCTGAGTTGCTCTGTTGGATTTTTAGAAATTCTTAGAAGAGTTTTATCGATTTGTGGACGGATGGATAGTTTGGTGCTAGATCTTCTGCTATACATTCATGCACATTTTTACAGTAGAACAATTTGTTGGAAAATTCATCACCAAAATTTTCCTAGAAGAATTTTATACTAAAAGGTCTGAGTAGTGAGTTGGTCTGTTGGACTTTTAAAAATTCTTAGAAGAGTTTTACCTATTTGTTTGTGGACGGGGATAGGCTGGTGTGAGATCTTCTGCTTATACATTCATGCACATTTTTACAGTAGGACATAAAAATGTATCATTTTTTATTTAAATTTAAACTAATAAGTATATAGGTATATGGTGGGATTTTTGTGGTAATTTCAGCTTTCGAACTGTGGGAAATGTGGGAAAAATTTGGGCAATATGTGGGATTTTCGAGATTGAAAAGTTCCCAACACTGGATTTAAGTGAAAAGAATCTCATACTTCGCTTTCTCAGCAGAAAGTTGCAGAACATACAAAATTCTTATCTAGGCACTGGAGGATTCCAAGAAATTTTTCGATCGGATTTTCGATAGAATTTCTGCGATCTACCTTTTTACATCTGGTTGTTGGCTGGTGCATTGATTTTTCGTTAATAATTTGAAATATTTTTTGCCAAGCAATTTGTTTAGCTTGATGAAATTTCTTAGAATTTTTGATTCGGATCGCGGTATACAGAAAACAATACTTATGAGCGTAACAAAATTTTTTTCTTCTTATAAATTATGTTTTAAACAGCGCCTTTTAGCTGTATTCCAACTTGATCCCATATAACATGAATTTTCCCGATTTTCCATGTTTTCCACAGACTTTTCCTATTACTATGAATTTTTTTTAAAAATTTACATGAATTTTCCTCGATTTTTCATGCAAGTTTTCATGATTGTTGAAGAGAAAGTATTGATGCCTATAGGACGGAAAAAAATGATTCCGCATAGCTTATAAAACTTTTTTGTCGGAAAATTCCGGAAATTTTTGGAAAATTTTCCAGAAAAATTGGAAAATTCTGCATTTTTCATGAAACAGATCTACCACTAATCATATCGATGAAAATTGTCCGATGACTTTCCCGCTTTCCGGGTTTTCCACGGAGTTTTCCACAAAACCAACTTTATGCAACTCATTTCGCTCTACAACTTTGTCTTAGCTTGCAAAACGCTCAAACGCTTCCTTGGTCTGAAAAACTCCGGAAAAGCGTTTTACATGAATGTTCCTCGATTTTTTCTGCAAGCTTTCACCATTGTCGGAGAGAAAGTAATGATGTCAGTTGATAGGGAACTTGATCCTGCATAATTTAGAAAACTTTTTTACCGGAAAATTCCGGATTTTTTTTTCGGAAAAATCGGAAAACTTCATTTTTCGTGAAACAAATTAATTTCATGTTGTTCCTTCGAGAACTAAACCAGCTCGTATAAAATTTACAGCCATAATAACATCATTTTATTTTTTTTTTTTATCAAAAAAAAAAGCGTCTGGCACAAACTATCAGCAAAAAAACTGTCTGATAATAATGAAATTATATTATTCAATGTTTATATGTTTATAAAAACTAATAAAAAAGAAAAAAATCGAACTAAAATCATTGTGAAAACAGCTTTGTTTACCTGTGGAACGGAATGGACACAGGTAAACGCAACCCCTCACCAAACAGATGGGCCGCCGCATACCTATTGAGATGGTGACGCTGCTAGCACTCGTACTATATGTAAGAGATTTTAATGATCTGCAACTGGCTGCTGCGAAACGAAGCTGTTGACGCGCTGGCTGAAAGGAAGCATTGCAAAATTGACGCGATTTTGAAATTACAATAAACCATTCCTAATTTGAAAATAATTTATTTATTTAGCTAAGGTATCTATAATATAATATAAGTTACTGACATAATGTGTCAAATAAAATATGTATTAAATTACATAAGCATTAATAATAATTTCTTGTAGAACAGAAGGAATACAAAATTCAACAAACAAATCTCTTACGAAGTACTTCTCTATATATTGTTACGTGCAATAGAAAGAGACAACTGGTGACATCTACTGGCAATAAACAACTTCAGGTTCGGAGAGTAAATGACTTCAGGTTCGGAGAATCGATTATGAAAGTTCAGGAATAGAAGAAAAAGAAACAGCAGCAACTATACAGTTGGTAACCGTGGAGCCATCTACAGGTTGGGACAACGAGGATCTACGAACAGCACAACGAGAAGATCCGGACATTCACCTATTCTTGCTTGGAAAGAAGACATGGAAAGACCAGACTGGAAGGATATTTCGGAACGGAGTGAGAAGCTAAAAAGTTACTGGGCTCAATGGAACTCTCTTCATGTTGAATGTGGTATATTAAAACGCAAGTGGGAAGCACCTAATGGCGAATCTTTCCGAATGCAAATAGTCGTGCCGGCATCAAATGTCAAAGATGTTCTAGAAGAAATGCACGATGGAACCTCTGGAGGACATTTGGGAGTGAACAAAACCATTTCCAAAATACGAGAAAAGTTTTATTGGTTACATATGCGAGAAGATGTGGAGGAGTGGTGCCGCAGATGCACTGTCTGTGCTGCTTGCAAAGGGCCGCAACACAGAAGCAGAGGAGAAATGCATAAGTATAATGTCGGAGCCCCCTTTGAAAGGATAGCTATAGACATCGCTGGACCTTTTCCAGAAACGGATGGCGGTAACCGTTATATATTAGTTGCCATTGACTATTTCAGTAAATGGCCTGAAGCTTATGCAATCCCTAATCAAGAGGCAACCACAGTTGCGGAACAAATAATAACGAATTGGGTCAGTAGGTTTGGTGTGCCTCACGAACTTCATTCGGACCAAGGACGGAACTTCGAATCGCGGACTTTCCAGGAGATGTGTAAAATGTTGGGAATAAGAAAAACTAGAACAACTCCTCTACACCCACAATCTGATGGCATGGTAGAGCGCTTCAACAGAACATTGATCGAGCATCTAAAGAAAGTAGTTGACTATCATCAACGCGATTGGGATCGACATATTCCTGTATTCCTAATGGCTTATAGATCAGCCGTTCATAGTACTACCGGACAAACCCCAGCTAAAGTCATATTCGGAAGAGAGATGCGTTTACCTAGCGACCTCAAATTCTGTACCCCCAGAGGTGAACAAAAGTTACCAGAAGACTACGTATCGGAGCTCAAACAACAATTAGCCGATGTACACGAGGCCACGAGGACGAAATTAGCAACAAATACTGATCGGATGAAGACCCGCTATGACTTACGCGCTAATTCCGCAGGATTTAACGAAGGTGATCTTGTTTGGCTGTACAACCCGAAACGACGTAAGGGACGTTCTCCAAAATTGCAACAACACTGGGAAGGACCATATTCAGTAGTAACTAGAATTAATGACGTGGTATACAGGATTCAGCGTGGCACAAGAGGCAAGCACAAAATTGTTCATTTGGACCGCTTGTGTCAATACTACGAGCATCAAGACCGTGGACCACCTGTTGTTCGGGACGAACAATTTTAAGAAGGGGGCAGTGCTACGTGCAATAGAAAGAGACAACTGGTGACATCTACTGGCAATAAACAACTTCAGGTTCGGAGAGTAAATGACTTCAGGTTCGGAGAATCGATTATGAAAGTTCAGGAATAGAACAAATAGAATAGTCTAGAAGCTTTTGGAATAGAACACTCCAGATTTATCCGGAGTGTTTCTAGGGTATAAATATAACAGTTGTCATCGCCAGAAAAAGAGTCTTGTCTTAGACGTTGCAGTGTTAAGAAGCGAAAGCAATATAGAAGCGTTAGTGTGTAATTAGATTGCGATAATTGAAAGTACAGTGTTAGCGATAATTAGAGTTGAGTTGATTAAATAAACGTTTGTGAACTTTATATGATTTAAGTGTAATAAAGAACTTATATATTAATTATTTAATATTGTGTTTTAAATAACGAACCAAAGGCCACGCTCGCAACAACTGGTGTCAGAAGTGATATAAATTCGCGAAATAAAGTGGTGGCAATTGACTAAAAATTAAAAAAGTGATTAATTTTGAGAAATTGTGTTAAATTGTGAAAGTTCTGGAAAATAAGTTATATTCATCAGTAAGAGAATTACTAAAATAATGGGGCGCAAAGCGGACGAGCTTCGAACGCAGGATTTGAAAGTGGAGTTAGGGAGCCGGTCATTACAAACGACAGGCACAAAGAAAGTTCTAGTCGAGCGACTTAGACAATCTTTGATAGAGGAAGGAAAGAATCCTGATACATTTGTTTTCGAAGAGAACTTGGAAGAAATCGAAGCTGAAGAAGAGCCTGCGATGAAAATGGAACAGCTTTTGAGTACTTTAATGAGTAAAATGGAAGCCCGTTTTGATGAGCAAAAGAATTCTCTTGAGGAACAAAAGAATTCTCTAGAATCACGTTTAGATGAACAAAAGAATTCTCTGGAATCCCGGTTAGATGAGCAGAAGAAATCTATGGAAACGCGCTTGGACGAACAAAAGAGTTCTCTGGAGAATTGTCTAGAAACTCGTTTGGAGGATCAGAAAAATTTTCTAAAAAGTTCTTTAGAAGAACAAAATTTGAAAATTGAAGGAATTGAGCAGGAATTTCAACAAAAGGTTTCGGAAGTTCAACAAAAAGTCACCGAGCAACTTGAAAACGTTAAAGCAGATCTGGAAAGAATAAAGCATCGTCAGCCTCTAAACGTAGTAGCTGAAATATCCGGAGCAGGTAGAATGAAAGCTCCAATATTTGATGGACAAAATTCGTGGCATATCTTCAAGAGACAATTCGAGGCAGCTTCAGAGGTAAATGGATGGAATGATGAAGACAAAGCTATAGCTCTGGTGTTAGCACTTCGAGGTCCTGCGTCAGAACTGTTACAAACTGTACCGATAGAATTACGTTACGGAGATGAACACATGCAGCAAGTATATCGCCTACAGTTGCGCAACAGGATTCAAAAACATGGCGAATGACTACAACAACTGCAGGCAGATGTAGAAAGATTAGCGCATCTTTCATACTCCAGCGTGAATGCAGATTTTCTCAACGAAGTGGCAACGGAGGCATTTGTGAACGCTATTGCAGATCAAAGTTTACAACAAGCGTTAAGGCTGGCAGGAAGGAAATCAACAGCAGAAGCACTAGCCTATGCATTAGTGTATGAATCCGCCAGACAAGCTTCGCGGAGTGCAGTACGAATGAGAGACATTTCGGTGGACAAATGTACTTGTAATAGAATGCAGTCATCCCAGAGCTCACCTTTGCGTGGTATCCTTCGATGCTGGAATTGTAATAGACCAGGACACCTACAAAGAGACTGCAGAAAACGCCGACGAGTGGAATCTCTAGATGAAGAGAAGAAAGTGGAATTGCAAAGATATCGAGCTAAGCAGCAGACTTGCAATAGATTGCAGTTATCACTGAGTACACCTTCACGTAGTGTTCTTCGATGTTGGGATTGTAATAAATTGGGACACCTTCAAAGCGACTGCAGGAAACGTCGGCGAAAGGAACCAACAGAAAAGAAAGGGACAGAAGAATGTACAAGTTGGCGAGCTAGAGAGCAAACTATTCTTAGGCAGACTAGAATCCAACCTTATGACTTTGAGAGCCAACACAGAAAAGGACGTATCTATGGAAATGCAGAAGCCTTGGTACAACGTCAATGGAAACCTGAATGTAAGCATTATGGCTGGGAGAAAGGAAATGAGAAAACAGCTACTATACAGTTGGTATCCGTGGAACCACCTACGGGTTGGGACAACGAGGACCTGCGAACAGCACAACGAGAAGATCCGGACATTTCACCTATTCTTGCTTGGAAAGTAGACATAGAAAAACCAGAATGGAAGGATATTTCGAGGATGAGTGAAAAGCTGAAAAGCTACTGGGCTCAATGGAATTCTCTTCATGTTGAATGCGGCATATTAAAACGCAAGTGGGAAGCACCTAACGGTAAATCGTTCCGAATGCAAATAGTTGTGCCGGCATCAAAGGTCAACGATGTTCTAGGTAAAATGCATCGTGGAGCATCTGGAGAACATTTGGGAGTGAATAAAACAATTTCTAAAATACGAGAAAAGTTTTATTGGCTACATATGCGGGAGGATGTAGAGAAGTGGTGTCGCAGATGCACTGTGTGTGCTTCTTACAAAGGGCCGCCACGTAGCGGCAGAAAGGAAATGTATAAGTGTAATGTCAGAGCCTCATTGAAACGGACAGCTGATGTACAAGGGGCCACGGGGGCGAATTTAGCAGTAAGTACCCATCGGATGAGGACCCGCTATGACTTACGTGCGAATTCAGCAGGATTCAATAAAGGTGATCTTGTATGGCTATACAACCCGAACCGACATGAGGGATGCTCTCCAAAATCACAACAACAGTGGGAGGGACCATATTCAGTAGTAACTAGAATAAATGACGTAGTATACAGGATTCAGCGTGGCACAAGAGGCAAGCACAAAATTGTTCATTTGGACCGCTTGTGTCAATACTACGAGCATCAAGCCCGTGGACCACCTGTTGTTCGGGACGAACAAGTTTAAGAAGGGGGCAGTGTTACGTGCAATAGAAAGAGACAACTGGTGACATCTACAGGCAATAAACAACTTCAGGTTCGGAGAGTAAATGACTTCAGGTTCGGAGAATCGATTATGAAAGTTCAGGAATAGAACAAATAGAATAGTCAAGAAGCTTTTGGAATAGAACACTCCAGAATAATCCGGAGAGTTTCTAAGGTATAAATATAACAGTTGTCATCGCCAAAGAAAGAGTCTTGTTTTAGACGTTGCAGTGTTAAGAAGCGAAAGTAATAAAGAAGCGATAGTGTGTAATTAGATTGCGATAATTGAAAGTACAGTGTTAGCGATAATTAGAGTTGAGTTGATTAAATGAATGTTTGTGAACTTTATATGATTTAAGTGTAATAAAGAACTTATATATTAATTATTTAATATTGTGTTTTAAATAACGAACCAAAGGCCACGCTCGCAACACTACGTTTAAACTTGGAGGATGGTTTAAACTAAACCTTGGTTTAAGCTCGACTGCGAAACTGGTCATTAGAATTGAGGAGCAGGCAAGGGGCGAACGAAATGTATGCGCTTTATGCTGCTGATCAGACACCTTAGAATATAGAGCAAACAGGAATGGTGATAAGCCAGATTTTGCGTAATGAATTTCTGATTGTGTTGGTAGTCCATTTTTACATGTATTTACACGCCATCCCTATTCTAAACAACTTGTCAATTTGCAGAAAGTAAACAAAGGTTTTGTGCGGAGCATCTATGGTAAAAAATGTTCTTTTTCTACTTTATTTTGAAACAATTCACATAATTAATTTATATAAATCTCTGCGTCTATTAACAAAAAAGATAATTTAGAAAGTGCACTTCCTTGAAACACGATTTCCCTAGTTTATAATCCAATTTATATTTGCAAGCACTGACCGAACATTTAATTTTTGTTTTTTTAATTGATATGAAGATTTTAACAGGCACTATAAAGATTGCACTAAATAAAGTTCAAAGATAAATAGTTTTGAAAAGATATGATTCGGTATTTTTGTTAAACTTCACAAAAGAATTTTAAGTTGACTAAATCTGCTCACAAAACAAAAGCACATTTGACAATTATGCAAAAGCTTAGACAATAATTCAATCCAGCATCTCACTTACTCCTATGTATAGTCTCCTGCTCTTGACAAATTACGCTCATGTACACGAATTTTACACGATTCAACCATTCCTGTTTGCTATATATTCTAAGTCAGACACTTTTCCGTGTAATTTGTGTGGCACTATTTATTGTTTGGGCAATTTTATTTTACTAAAGCCGGTCATCAATTAAAAATCTTCCGGGAATTCTGAGTTGTAATATACCATATAATTTTAGCAATGTTCACACTTTGACAGATTACCATTTTACTAACTAGATATCCAAAGAACTACTTTAGAGAATTAGATTTGAATTTACCCACAACACAATTTTCAGGTTGAGCTATGTCTGGTAGATTTTCTAATCCAATTTTAGTATATACATATATACAATTTTATCTCTATCTAATTCCTCAATTTTGTTCGCATAAAATTTTGCATGTTTCAAGAAACGCAATTCAACCAAAATAGCCTAGTCGGAGTTGCTGTAACTGGGAAAGATTAGCAATATGTATAGCAAATAGTGAATTCTTTTCTGCGACTCGATGTTAACACTGCCATCAAATCTGCCACTCTCGTGCTCTTTTCTTCCCTACTGACCTCGTTTCTCGTTCTCTTTTCTTTCCTACTGGTGTGGTCGTGGTAGATTCGGTGGCGGTGGTTACACCGAGTCGCAGAATAGAATTCACTAAAAGATAAGAGTCTGCAACGATTTCAATAAATGTAAAGCAGTATTTCCAAGTGATCACATTGCACATGTTATATCTAAAGTAAATTTTTGAAATAAACCCCTTTTTGTCTTCCTCTATTGGTACCAAATTGCTTATTGTGCAACCCTGTGCATTGCAATGTTCATTTAGGATTTTCAATTCATTCCAAAAGTACATTAAATCTACATTAAATCTACCAATCGAAATCCCTTCATGGTATTTTCGTTCATATCTTCATCCTGATTTTCTTTTTCTATCAGAATTGTGAACGAATCTATTTCGCTATAATCCTCAATATTTGGGCTGGCATTCATTTTACCTGGATCATATCTTTCTTCATTTATATTAGCAAAATTTCTTTGCTGTGCGGTTAAATTCTCTTTTGTGCTTTCCTGTAGAGATCTGAAACACAATAATGGAATACGAAATAGTGTAGTCGCAGTTGCTATGTCAATGCAATATAAATATATCGTGCAGATAGAGAGACGAAGAGAAGACCAGAACAAACCATCAAACCGCTAGGAGAAATTTCATAGAAATTCGCGATGGGTAGTACCACTAAGCGTAGGTACGTAAATAGCGAAATCGATTAGATTGAAAAATCTCCGACAGTCTTCTTTTTGAGAAGGTGTCCCCCAAAGCAACATTTTTGCTCTGGTCCACAAAGTTCTTATTTCTACCCATTTCATAGTTCGATTCACTTAAAATAGGACGCGGGACGTGGTATTCAAAAAATTAATTGATTCTTTCCGGCAAAAACTCGCTGTGAGAGCCACGGTAGTCGATTTCGAAAAAATGCTAGAGGTTTTTCATTTTTCACTACATATGTGGACATTTCCTGAGAACGTGTCAACGTAGAGCGTTGAAATTTTGTACATAGTGTTCTCATAAAAACAGTAAATATAATTTCAAAATTGACCAAATCGGGCAATCGCTTCTTGATGCTGCCATATAAAAATTTAGGATTTTTACGTATCCTGTATTTGTATATGGTTTTAATGTACTGGAACGTTCTTGAGAATATGAAATCCAATAAAACTGGTTATAGTCATATTTGTTGTTCGACGAACCGTTCTAGAGATATATTCAAAACCACTTTGTTATGGTCGTAGCGTACTGCATATAGCAGTATGCTACACTGAGAAGGTATGCCGGCCGGCTGCCATACCGACAGTCCGCACACCCCATATCGAAGGATTTTTGCCTGCTGTGGGAGAAGAAGAAGAAAATCATCTCTATCTTGTCAAATCTTCCACCCAGTGAACAAGTGAGGTATTGAATTCGAGAATTTGTCCAAAAACATCGGCCAGGAAACTAATCCTGTACGTAAGTTCAAAAGCTTTTTCATCCGTATTAATAGTCTATTGTCATTTGTAGAAATTATTTTCCTCTTTTCAGGCGAAAATCTGAAAAATAGCGTCCGACAGCATCGACACCTCGCTTATAAACAACTATCAAACTGAAGGCCCTAACTCCAGTTGCTCTTGAATCTATTATATATTAAATAAGGAGCATAGAGACGGAATAAGCAATATCCCCGCTATGTAGATTCCGACATAGAGCTGGCAACGAAAATAGATCAGGGGCCAACATAAAAGGGAATCATCAGCACGGCGGCAGTTTTGCAAACATATTCTGGAAACGTTTGAGAACGCTATTCCACAGATCAATTGATTGCTAGGATTAAATCTACGAATCACTTCATTCTACAATCAACTGCTGGTGATAAAATAAGTGTTTGTCCCGATTTGAAGGTTAATAATTCGTGTGCCATATTGTCGCTTCAGAGGCGGAATTCGATGCTACTGATAAAATTACTTTGGCATGAGAAAACGAATAGTGGAAATTCTACAAAGCACCTTGCGTGTCAACACGTGGGCAAAAAGCGTTGGAAAAGAATACAGTGATCAACTGGATCCAATTAGAAATGCTACGGATGCGTACACGTGAACAGAAAAAGTCTCAACCAATTTCCAGTACATTCGGGCAGACTTGTTAGGTGTGCATATTGTTAGCATCGAATTCGTGTCAAAGAGTACCAGTATCCCACACGCAGCGACCCTCAACTCATCAGATGAGTCTCACCAAAATGAATAAGCTAAAAGTAGGATAGCTTTGTCAATGAATAATGTTTTTTTGAGTAATAAGTGTATATCTCGCCAAGTCAGGTGCTCAAACGATCGCTAGAAATTCCACTAACACTTCCTATTGACAGTGGTACATCGAATCATTTCGGAATCCTCTGCGGTGGATTCCCCAGCACGAAAGTAAGCAGTAAGTTGTTGTCTTTTTAAATTGTCAATATTGTTACGCGCCACAAAGTGATACAAGCGACATCTATTGGAAATGGAAACAACTTTAGGTTAGTGACATCCTAGTAAACTGGGTTTGGAGAATGGAATATTCAGGAAGGTTCTAGGATAATTCGTAGAGTATAAATAGGGCGCTGTTCACATCCAGAAGGCATTGAATAAATAACTAATAAGGAAACGGCATATCGGGCGAAAACGTAAGCATCTCGGCGAAATGTATTAGTGTGTTCTGTTTGTATTCGTTTCGTCATGGCAATAGTGGAATCGTACAATTTTGAAGGGGAACATTTTTTATAATCCAAATTCCTATGTAAAATAAACAAATTTTTAGCTCCCCCTTATTTTCAGGCAATATTTCTTGGCGTTGCCTTTGTTTGACTGGAATAATTTATCTACCAATGATAATTCAATTGTAAACAAATAAACCGGCATTGGTAAAATGTTAAATCTTTTGCCATGGCTCTTTATTTTTACAGATATTTCACTTTTATTTTGTTTAAAACAATATAATTAATAAGTAAAGCTATTAAGCTTACTTGAAGAATGTTTTCCCACGGCAATAACTCTGTTCTTTCCTGCAGCACAGCACAGCGCACTTCATTATGCTAATTTAGGACTCCGGAGTCTCTATTGCACAAAATGTCGTTCACAAAAGAAATATTCCGCACTTATTTCACACTACTATTACGTAAAAAACACGTTTAATTCTTTATTTTCCACAATATCGCGAATTCAAATTCGAGAACTTATTTCCAAAATTATGAAATGTCAGAATATTGAACTGACACAAAATATCAACGACGCCCTCTTGTCATTTCTCCTCCCCCCCCCCCCCCCCGACCGTAGGTCACACTGTCATTGAAATGCTTAAACACGTACACTGTATTCGCACGATATGCCGTTTCCTTATTAGTTATTTATTCAATGCCAGAAGGCGAGTATTATTTCAGACAGCGAAGTGAACGAAGTAAACTATTTGGATTGCGATAATTAGAAGTACAGTACTAGCGATAAATAAAGAGTTGATTTGATAATTATTTGTGAATTTGTGAGAGTAAACAGTAAAGTTAAATAAAGAAAGAACTTTTGAATTATATCTGAAATATTGTGTTTTAAATAACGAACTAAGGCCACGCTCGTAACAACTGGTGTCAGAAGTAAAATAAAAATCGCGAAATAAAGTGGTGGCATTTGACTTTGAAATTCAAAGAGTGGTTAATTTGGTGAAATCGTGTGAAACTTTCCTGCTTTAAGTGAAAATTCCGAAAGATAATTTTATATTAAACTGTGAGTGAATTATCAAAGTAATGGGACGCAAACTAGAGGAGCTTCGCATACAGGAATTGAAAGTGGAGTTGGGGAAGCGGTCATTGCAAACGACAGGTCTAAAGAATGTTCTACTCGAGCGACTTAGACAAGCTTTGATAGAGGAAGAAAAGAATCCTGAGACATACATTTTCGAGGAAGAATCAGAAACTGAAGAAGAACCTGCGATGAACATAGAACAGCTTTTGGGTACTTTAATGACCAAAATGGAGCTTTCAACCCTGCAGGTGAAGAATGCTCTTGAGGAACAAAAGAATTCTCTAGAAGGCCGTTTAGACGAACAAAAGAATGCTTTCGAGAGAACAAAAGAATTCTCTAGAAGCCCGTTTGGACGAACAAAAGAATGCTTTTGAGGAACAAAAGAATTCTCTGGAATCCCGTCTAGATGAACAAAAGAATTCTCTAGAAGCCCGTTTGGACGAACAAAAGAATGCTTTCGAGGAACAAAAGAATTCTCTGGAAACCCGTTTGGACGAACAAAAGAATTCTTTGCAGAATTGTCTAGAAACTTGTTTGGAGGAACAGAAGACTTTTCTTAAGAATTCATTAGACGAGCAAAATGTAAAAATTGAAGGAATCCAGCAGGAAGTGCTAGAAGTTCAACAACAAGTGTCGGAAGTACAACAAAATGTTACGGAGAAGCTTGACAACTTTAAAGCAGATTTGGAGATGATGAAGCATCGACAACCACGACACGAAGGAATTGAAATATCCAATGCAGGCAGAATGAAACCTCCAATATTTGATGGACAAAATTCGTGGCATATTTTCAAGAGACAATTCGAGGCTGCTTCCGAAGTAAACGGATGGAATGATGCAGACAAAGCTACAGCTCTGGTATTAGCACTTCGAGGTTCTGCATCAGAGCTTTTACAAACTATACCGATAGAAAGGCAACGTGATTATACTTCATTAGTACAGGCGATAGAGTTACGTTATGGAGATGAACACATGCAGCAAGTATATCGCCTACAGCTACGCAACAGGATTCAAAAGCATGGCGAATCACTACAACAACTGCAGGCTGATGTGGAAAGATTAGCTTATCTCTCATACTCTAGCGTAAATGCGGATTTCCTTAATGAAGTGGCAACAGAAGCATTTGTGAACGCTATTGCAGATCAAAATTTACAACAAGCGTTGAGGCTAGCAGGAAAGAAATCAACAGCAGAAGCACTAGCCTATGCACTAGCGTATGAATCTGCCAGGCAAGCTTCTCGAAGTGCAGTACGAGTGACAGAAATTTCGATTGAGGAATGCACTTGTAATAGAATGCAGCCATCACAGAGCAATTCTTCACGTGGTATTCTGCGATGCTGGAATTGTAATAGACCAGGACACCTCCAAAGGGACTGCAGAAAACGCCGTCCAACAAAATCACCAGAAGAGGAGGACAGAACAGAATGCCAAAGATGTCGAGCCAGGGAGCAAGCTATTCGGGGAGAGTCTAGAAATCAAACACCGACTAGTCGCATCAGCTCCCCTGTTCAGCAGTCGGAAAACATGTAAAAACCAACTTCGGGGGGCAGAAGTTGGTTGGTAGAGTCGACAGCCCCGAAGTCATCATACAGATAGCCCAGTTGCACAGAAATAATAGCAGTCTTGTTATATATGGAAGTGTAGGGAAAAATGACTGCGTTGTCACTATCGACACTGGAGCTTCGAGATCAATTATTAGAGCGGATCTTGTCAAGAATAAATGGCTTCACAATACCACCAAATATTTACTAAGAACAGCAACTGGAGCCGCAGCACAAGTTTTTGGAGAAATAACTTTGGATATTTAACTAGGTGAACTACTATTTCCTCACAATTTTCTAGTTTCAGACATAATGGATGAATGCATCCTTGGAGTAGACTTTATGACCACATATAAAATAAATTTAGATGTCGGAGAACGAATACTCAAATATGGCAACATAGAAATTCCTATGAGACTAGGAGGAGGAACAGATTATCCTGCAAAATTAAGGACGATGGTCTGTGAGAATATGACTCTCTCTGCATTCTCGGAGACGCTAGTATGGACAAAGCTTACTGATGACATCGGGACCTGCCGATTCTATCTGGTGGAGCCTAACCCTACAAAAGTAACATCGAACATCATCGTTGGTAAGACTTTAGTGAAGGCAGAAGGCGCAACATTAATTCCAGTCAGAGTGCTCAACATATCCGAAAATGAGGTACAACTAAAAGAAGGTGCTATAATTGGAAATTGTGAGCCTGTTTATCAGATTGTTAATTTGGAAAATGGTAGTAATATTAAGGAGGCAATACGTATACCAGCTACTACTCAACAGGTTCAGAAACTTCTTTCATCTAGTGCCTTAAGTGAACAGCAATACAACGACGCCAAAGATATGATCGATGAATTTTCGGAATTATTTGCAATGAATGATGATGATTTCGGCAAAACAAATCTTGTCCAGCATCGGATCAATACAGGAGATTCTAGGCCCATTCGGCAACCACCACGAAGACTACCATTAGCCAAACAACCAGAAGTTGCAGATATGATAAATTCCATGAAAGAACAAGACATAATTGAGGAATCTAACAGCCCTTGGACATCGCCAGTTGTTTTGGTCAGGAAAAACGATGGCAGCACCCGATTCTGTGTGGACTACCGCCAACTAAATAATGTAACAAGAAAGGATAGCTATCCGTTACCAAGGATTGGTGACACATTGGACACCCTTTCCGGAGCGCAATGGTTTTCCACATTGGATTTGAAGGCAAGTGGGAATACATCCCGAGGACCGAGACAAAACTGCTTTCTCAGTTGGAAGTGGCTTATGGCAATTCAAAGTTATGCCATTTGGATTATGTAATGCTCCAGCCACATTCGAACGACTCATGGAATGTGTTTTACGAGGATTAACCTGGAAAACATGTCTTGTCTACTTAGATGACATAATTGTGATCGGAAGGACATTCGAGGAACATAAAAACAACTTACGGGACGTACTTCAAAGACTGAGAGATGCGAAACTGAAGCTCAGTACGAATAAATGTGCTCTATTCAAGAATGAAGTAAAATATTTGGGGCATATAGTTTCATCACAAGGAGTAAAAACTGATCCAGAGAAGATAAGAGCTGTGAAAAATTGGCCTGTTCCAAAGGACAAACATCAATTAAGGAGTTTTCTTGGATTAG
This sequence comes from Dioctria linearis, assembly GCA_963930735.1. Taxonomy (NCBI): domain Eukaryota; kingdom Metazoa; phylum Arthropoda; class Insecta; order Diptera; family Asilidae; genus Dioctria; species Dioctria linearis. The sequence continues at coordinate 131,799,921 of OZ005741.1, forward strand.
CTACCTACTACAGGCGATTCGTAAAAGGTTTTGCAGATATAGCAAGGAGCCTACATCAACTTACAGAAAAAGGAAAGCCGTTCATATGGTCAGATAAATGTAACGAGAGTTTTGCAAATTTGAAGCAACAGCTCTGTGGAACTCCAGTGCTTCACTATCCAAAGCTGGGAAAAACTTTTATATTGGACACGGATGCCAGCAATGTAGGTATTGGTGCAGTGCTTTCACAGGAGGAGGATGGTCAAGAGGTGCCAGTAGCTTATTTTAGCAAAGCACTCTCAAAATCAGAGAGAAATTATTGTGCTACAAGGAAAGAGCTACTTGCCATTGTAAACTCAACCAATCATTCCGAATGCAAATAGTCGTGCCAGCATCCCAGGTCAAAGATGTTCTAGAAGAAATGCACAGTGGATCATCTGGAGTACATTTGGGAGTGAATAAAACAATTTCCAAAATACGTGAAAGCTTTTATTGGTTACATATGCGAGAGGATGTTGAGGAATGGTGCCGTAGATGCACTATCTGTGCTTCTTCCAAAGGACCACCACACAGAAGTAGAGGAGAAATGTATAAGTATAATGTAGGAGCCCCATTTGAAAGGATAGCCGTAGACATCGCTGGACCTTTTCCAGAAACAGATAACGGTAACCGTTATATATTAGTTGCTATTGACTATTTCAGTAAATGGCCTGAAGCTTATGCAATCCCTAATCAAGAGTCTACCACAGTAGCGGATCAAGTAGTAATGAATTGGGTCAGTAGATTTGGTGTTCCTCATGAACTTCATTCGGACCAAGGACGGAACTTCGAATCACGGACTTTCCAAGAGATGTGTAAAATTCTGGGAATAAGAAAAACCAGAACAACTCCTCTGCATCCACAATCTGATGGCATGGTAGAGCGCTTCAACAGAACATTGGTCGAGCATCTAAAGAAAGTAGTCGACTATCACCAACGCGATTGGGATCGACATATTCCCATGTTCTTAATGGCCTATCGATCAGCTGTACACAGCACGACCGGACAAACTCCAGCAAAAGTGATATTCGGAAAGGAGATGCGTTTACCTAGCGATCTCAAGTTTGGTACCCCCAGAGGTGAACAAAAGTTACCAGACGATTATGTATCGGAACTTAGACAACGATTAGCTGATGTACACGAAGTCACGAGAGCAAAATTAGCAATAAATACCGATCGGATGAAGACCCGCTATGACTTACGTGCTAACTCAGCAGGATTTAATGAAGGTGACCTTGTTTGGCTGTACAACCCGAAACGACGTAAGGGACGTTCTCCCAAATTACAACAACACTGGGAAGGACCGTATTCAGTACTGACTAGAATAAATGACGTAGTATATAGGATTCAGCGGGGTACAAGAGGTAAACGGAAAATCGTTCATCTAGATCGTTTATGTCAATACTGCGAGCATCAAGACCGTGGATCACCTGTTGTTCGGGACGAACAATTTTAAGAAGGGGGTAGTGTTACGCGCCACAAAGTGATACAAGCGACATCTATTGGAAATGGAAACAACTTTAGGTTAGTGACATCCTAGTAAACTGGGTTTGGAGAATGGAATATTCAGGAAGGTTCTAGGATAATTCGTAGAGTATAAATACGGCGCTGCTCACATCCAGGAGGCGAGTATTATTTCAGATAGCGAAGTGAACGAAGTAAACTATTTGGATTGCGATAATTAGTACTAGCGATAAATAAAGAGTTGATTTGATAATTATTTGTGAATTTGTGAGAGTAAACAGTAAAGTTAAATAAAGAAAGAACTTTTGAATTATATCTGAAATATTGTGTTTTAAATAACGAACTAAGGCCACGCTCGTAACAACATCTATATTGCTTTCAAAAAAAGAAAAAAAAATATCATACTTGCAGGGCCTTAAAGAGAAGGCTAACAGACAAAGATTTTTTCAATTTTTTTTGTAAGATAAACTTGCAAGATTATGATTTTTATTCATACTGATACTCGTAATTTTTTTTAATGAAATGAAGACAAAGTTAGCCGCGATACGATAAAACGGTGACTTGGCAGTACATTAGAGTAGAATAACTAGGAAATAACTTTAGTTTTAAAATAATCATGAAATATCCATAATGTGTATATATAGGCATACTGATGTGAAATTATGCAAATTAGAGTATATGTGTAACAACAGTGAAATTTTTGTAGCTTTAATCAGGCTGTGAAGAGATCGATTAATTCTTGTAAATTTGCTTAGACCATACGATGTAAAGTAAAGTTTTTGTGTGAATTTGAGTCAACCTTTGTCAAGTAAGATAGAAAAGGAATAGAAAAGCAATATACCTTGATGGCTAGTAGACATATCATGTGTTCCAGCATTGAATTCATTCTGACCGAAATAGTTAGCTTATCCTCGAGGGCGATCTTTTAGCAGTAGACAGTTGGATACATCCCTACTTATATGAATAAATTGTTTCCATTATAATATAACGATGACATAAAATTTTTACATTATCCTCTCCATACCCCGGACCCCTCTTCGATTTAGTGGTTGAGTGAAAATCCGCTCCTTTACAACACTTCTTGCAGGCCTACAAGGGACTCTGTAAATATCTGCCCTTAGAGTCAGTTGGGTGGTAGGGGCATGCAGGAAGGCAGATCATCTGCGCCTTCAATGTAGATGTAAGTGGGTGCCGTAAAGGTCCCATCAGGACTGAATGTGTTCCGGCGTTTTTGGCTTAAAGGCACGAGATTTTTTTTGTATATGGCAGGTGGCAGCAGCAGGTTTTTTCGTGGAACTTCCCCAGACTCTCCGCCAATAGCCGAGGCGTGCTAGCGTGCCGCCTTGCCTGTCTGTCAGCTCATGCTGGCAGTCGGGACTTAACGTCCAGTCGTCAATCACTCAACATAGATCCATAACAACTTCAAAGCTCAAACTTGCGCAGATGGGGACTATACGAAATTACAAACCAAGGGTATCACAAGAAGTGGTCTTAGACGAATTCTAGCTTTTTACTTGTTTCTTATAAATTACAGGACATTTTTCTTCAGAATTCTAATGCATTATTAGTTGCCGAAAACGATCTAATAAAGTTGAATTGATTTGGGTGCTCGCAGCGTCTGAGCCTAAATAGAACAATCTTTTGATTTACGAAAGGTTCCAAAACAAATGAGGGAGTTGGGGCAGGATCATATGGTTCAAGACCCCGGGTCGACATATATGTAATTGCGCTATAAATTCGGAAAAATATCAAGAGAACCCACAGGAAAAAATATCTATAATGTCTTTTCTGACTGCAGAGCTGCATTACTGGCTAATCAAATAGATTCAACTCTGCCTGCTGGAGTTAATTAAATTAACGCACTCCAATGTCGTGTCCCAAAAGCAATCAATTAAGTAAACATTAATTCTTTATTATAATACAACGAAACTGACCTATCTTAACAACTTGAACAATCTAATCCGAACCGAAACTTGACACTGCGATGACTGATAATAAAACGGCACTCGCCAGACCAGTCATTGGTCTTTTATGCCCCGATATTCGGAAGTACTTTCTTTGCTCACAACGCGGATGTAAACAAACGACAACAACCTTGTCGTTTGTTCTACCGGTTGCAGCACCTGAGTCGCTTAGTAGTAAACAATCGCTTTACATAACAATTACCATGCTAGGTTAATTGTTATCGTAATCGTCGATTGCTCCACTAAGCGCTCATCGCAGACAGCATTTGGACTAATCAGCAAAACAAACGACAGTTGCAGAACAATACTATGCAGGTATTGTTTAGCCATTTCTGATTATTTCGCTAGAATGCGCCCTTGGCTGCTGGAAGAATCTTCCGTATATTGGGCCATCACATCCCTCCCCCCTTGGAAAAACTAGTTTCCGCAGGGAACTAGATCTGGAGAGTGAAACAGTCCTAATTAACAACTGAGAATATTTTGTTTCTCGTTCGGTTTAGATTGTTTACATTTTCTTTACATACCTACTATCTAAATTGTCTTACCTTCCTTTTTCATTCCTTACATTTTTTATTTTTACAGCATTTCTCTTTTTATTTTCTTCTTACATTTAACTTCAATACTTCCTTTACATATTTAATTTCTTTCTTGCTTTCATCTCATTTCTTTTTGATTGTTGTCTTACAACATCTCTATTTTCTCTTTTAGTTTATTTACTGTTTTTTTTTACTAATTAACAACAATATAAATAACTGCATACTTGTGTTTTGTTTACATTCTTCTATTATATTTCTTTATTCTAATTTTTTTTACTTCACATGTCTTTTACTTTGAAACTTTTCCCACTTATCGTAATAAGTTATTTATTTCTATTATATTAAAATTGTATGTACCTATTGGACAAGAATTCATTAATTCATTTACACGTATTATCCCGTTAGAAAACATTGCTTACTACCTATAGGTATAATGACAAAATAACAAAAAGTTCTTTTTACAATCATTTATAATAGCCCGAATACTTACAAAAATACTATCCAAACCATAACAACAAAATTTTTCTCTCACTAATTACAATTTTTACAATCCTCTAGCCTTAAAGTTATTCTTCCTATGGGTGCCCAAAACAATTACATTATTACAATAAGACTACTTTACTATTCTAATTGCACCAGCTGCTTCTCGAAGGCGGTTGGTAAATTTGCGGTTTGTAGGGTTGCTGTTGTTGGGATGGCCTTTTTTATACTGGATTCAACTTTTTTGGATAGCCTCGCTTGGGTTTAGCCCGTCAATGGTTTGCTGATAATGGTTCGAGTTTGTTCACTTTTCTGATGCTTCAAGTGGTACACTAATCCTGCTAATACTGCTGGCATTTGATTACCTTTGAATTTCGAATGAACTAATGAAATCTTCAATAGGCTAATTGATCCCATTAATTATATGGATAGATAAATAAAATGTTTTCATCTACACTGTATTGCTGGAAGCCCTTAAATCAGTTTGTAACTAGAATGTATGACAATTTCTTGTTAGAAGCGCTTCTTTAATTTCAGTTGGAACGACTGATCCAAATGTTTTAAAAAAAAAATAATTTCTTTTGTGCACGATGGAGTTCTCTTAATTATATTGAGAGTCCACGCGTACTTAAAGATTTGTGTTTTTTTGTTTTGTATATATCATGTACATATATATGCATATTAGTAGGTATACCATATTACAGACCTCTCAACATGAAATTATGCGCTAGTAGTTCCGTCAGGTTTCCCAATTGTAGCTGTCCAATAAACGTTCCTCTAAGATGTAGCTATTGTTTTTTGCCTTCTCACTGCTGCTCGGCATCTATGTACATCATATATGTGGGCTTCAATATTACAGGAATAGTGTATATCTGCGCATGTTCAAATGATTATTTCACTCATCTTCCGGGCGTAAATTATCCGTGGATGTAAACATACGAGGCTCAAAGACATCAGCGTAGTTATCCTTATCTGCTGCATCTTACAAATTTCTTGTACTTTGCTCGTACTCCGATCTTCGTTTCATAGATCCTCTCCTTCTGCTGCCGCCTGTGCTCTGGAAGTGTTGTATATACAGATTTATCGATCTTATCTATACTAATTTAACCTATGGCAACCCTTTTATTTTTCTCTATGCTATGTACATTTTCAATCTTTTTCTTCTATCCCTTGTTTCTTTTGCAACTTTATTTCTTTAACTCTTATTATTAACAACCTTTTTGTTCGTTTTTCAACATTGTTAACATATTGTTTTCCTTTATATGCATTACTCTTTTGGTTTTTATCTTTCTTGAGCCTACTTTTTAGTTTTCCATCTCTAACTATAAACATTTATTTATTATCTTTATACATTTCTTATTCTTTAACTTTTTATTTCTATTTCTTGTCAAGTAATATTTTTGTTTTTGTATTTTTTTATATATCCTCTTTCTTTTAGATCTCTTTTTTTCATTAAAATCTCTTATTTCTTTCGCAAATTTCTCTTTCGTTTAATTTCTCTATTTTTTTTTAAACATTTTCTTACCTTTACCTTCTTACTTTTTAACCTAGAAATTTACCTGGATGCACTGGGTTATCTGTATTATTTCTTTCACATCCTTATGGCCATGGACTACCAAACTCCGCTCATCGAATTTCTTCTGAAATTGGAGGGAATTTGTTGGAAATCTCTTTGGTTACGTTCCCCGATTCCTGGGTCATAACCGTTACCTACCTTGTACAGCCCGCTCAAATTTGGCATAAGATTGGTCCTATTAATCTTATTTCTGACCGGCGGAGCTATTATACCTGTTTGACAGCTATGCTTTGGCGTCTGTTACTTACCTTTTTGCTTAATTCCCTGGGTTTTCCCTAGTAGAGGATAGAATTTTTTCCTATAATTATAGCGCCATGCAGATTGATTGTCAAATCTGTGAGATTTCGTTTGTTCATGGAAAGAATTAGGACTTTTTACGAAATAGGCTGTTGCATTGGCGATTCTTACGAATGCACGTTCATCCCCCAGCCTATTTCCACTGTACCCATAATACCTGTGATGCCTCCTTCTTGAACCATTGGCTTCTTCATTTCTTACTTTATCAAGTTCCGCACTGTCGTAAGCTATGGTCCAAGTCTTCTTCCCTTGTTGTGGCTGGACTGGCTCATCCAATATGGGTATACTTTTCTCCCCCAGTCCTGAAGCTTCCTTTACATTACATTTTATATTCTTCCGGTTGCTGTCTGGCTTACTGATATCTGGTCTGATGTTTTCTGCCACGATCCTGTGAGCCTCCTCTATTCTGGCATGGAACTGATTTCTAGGACTGTAATTATTGGATACCACTGGACCACTAGCTGTTATATTTCTAAAAACGGAACTTTCTTTCTGCACTTCGTTGGCATCTTGAATCCACAATTTCCTATTTACACAATCGATCAAAGCTTTGTCACTGAGGAAATCCATTCCAAGGATACCATCGGCGGGAATGGAGTCAGTGTCACCAATGACATTAAATTGGCAAACCTGCTGACCGTTATCTATCAGTAATTTTGCCTCACAAGTACCCATGGAGCTTTTCGCGTTTCCAAATAGTTCTCCAATTCTTATTTTATTTTGTGTGTGTATGAAGGTATCTCTTTTTATCCTATTGAGCTTCATTAAGCTACATGTGGATCCCGTATCTAATAAAAGCCTAAACGTACCTTCTACAGCTATATCTGATGCGACTGTGATGATAAATTTATTACTGGAATTCAATTGTTCTGTTTCTCTATCTGCTAAATACTTTCTTACGCAGATATCCGTGTAAAGGTCGCGTGTTCTGCAGAATTTCCAATAAAGCTCCTCCCGTCCTGGATGGAATTTATTTTGAATACTAGCTGCACAGTTGGCTACTCTTACGCGATGAATTTGGCAATTGGATATCTCGTGCCCATATTTTTGACACTTAGTGCAGTAAGGAGGCTGCTTTCTCCACTGGCATTCTTTAGCGAAGCGCCCAGACTGACAGCATTTGAAGCATTTAGCAACTCTAGATTGCTGCCGGGTCCTTATTGGAGATTCCCAGTTCATTGTTGATGGTTGTACTACTTCAAATTCCTTTTGGAATTGTTTCTGCCTTACATTGATAACATTTCCAGCCTTCCAGCTTTCCTGTGGTGTTTCGCTGGAGTATTGTGGTACTTTTTCCCATACTCCTGGCGCCATAGCTTCAAGCCTTTTTGAATCTCTTTCGAAGTAAAGAGCTTCCTCTCGAACTTCTTCCAATGTACCAAACCTTTTTCCGGTTAGGTAAACCCGAGTGGCTTGGCTGCTTACACCGGCTTTGAAAGTTATTACTGCGTCAGTCTCCAACTCGGCTATCAAGCCTCCATCCATCTTTGGATATTTAGCTGATACCGAAGACTTAATCTGATCCAGCAGCTCCACCATCCTATCCGCAAACCCTCTAACATCTTCACCCGGCCTTTGCCTACATGCTAACATTTCAGTGCGTAACTCACTGAAAGATTTCTGTGGCATGTAGGCTGTCTTAATCGCCTGTTGCAAAGATGCAAAGTCCTTTGGCTCCTGTGAACTTATTAGGTAATAAGCGTCATCGGATAAGCGGTACTTTATGCATTTAATAAAAATGCTTTGCTCTGCTGGTTCTAGACGGTCGTGCAAGTCCTTACTGCAATTGAGGAAACGAAATACCTCCTTTGCCAACTTTGGTGACTTTTCTCCCGAAAACATTGGCACATATTTAGACACCATGTTCATAATCTTTTCGTATGAATCTGCCATCATATATATTTTAATTCCTTTGGTTCTTTACGGGTTATTGTAATTGCATTCAAATCAAAAATTTCACTTTTAGATGAAACGAGGACAAACAAACCAACTCATTAAAATCTAACGTTTTTGTATACTAAAAATATTAAAAAGAAACACCCAAACAAGATCTATATTTTTATAAAATCAAACCTAAACTATAACAATATCACCCTAACTATCTTGGTATCTCTTTCAACACTCAAAAACAAAACTCCCAAACTCTATCATATTACATGGGGACTCCAGTAGTTACTACGACTATTAAAAATCCGAAAAATTGAATATACGCGCGTATGATCAACGCCTAAAATGAAACGTGACATTGAAAACTTTATACACAAGAAACGAGAATCACGAAATAAAATTACAAGCTCCCTACTCTGTGCAAATTAATTATTTATCACACAATTATCTTCTTACTAGGCACTTTACACATTTATCTCAAACCAATTTATTCAATTCGAATTTCTATTTTAACTAATGGCTGCGTGAAACGAAGATCACGGCTTAAAATTATTAACACCTTACTCTATACAAACACATTCATCTTATTTAACAAATTTTACTTAATTTTTTTTTTATTTGTCGCCAAAAGAGCAAAAACCCATCATATATCACTTTAGACTGAAAGATCCTATAATACACTAAATCTAACACTTCTTAATTAACATGAAAAGTAAATAAAATTAAGAATGGAGCAGCTAAAACAGCATAACTCCCAAAAATAACAAAAAATGGAGCAGCTAAAAAAGCATAACTCTCAAAAATAACAAAAAATGGAGCAGCTAAAAAAGCATAACTCCCAAAAATAAAAACACAACAAACACAATACCTGTATTACAGCAACACTTAAACTTTTCACCGGCTGCGCCAAAATGTCGTGTCCCAAAAGCAATCAATTAAGTAAACATTAATTCTTTATTATAATACAACGAAACTGACCTATCTTAACAACTTGAACAATCTAATCCGAAGCGAAACTTGACACTGCGATGACTGATAATAAAACGGCACTCGCCAGACCAGTCATTGGTCTTTTATGCCCCGATATTCGGAAGTACTTTCTTTGCTCACAACGCGGATGTAAACAAACGACAACAACCTTGTCGTTTGTTCTACCGGTTGCAGCACCTGAGTCGCTTAGTAGTAAACAATCGCTTTACATAACAATTACCATGCTAGGTTAATTGTTATCGTAATCGTCGATTGCTCCACTAAGCGCTCATCGGAGCCAGCTGTTGGACTAATCAGCAAAACAATCGACAGTTGCAGAACAATACTATGCAGGTATTGTTTAGCCATTTCTGATTATTTCGCTAGAATGCGCCCTTGGCTGCTGGAAGAATCTTCCGTATATTGGGCCATCACACCAATTTATTTGCACTAACATGGGTGCCTTTACACAACAATATCGCAGACTACGGGATACGGGGCCGACTAGCCAGGAAGGATCCGAAATGGAATTTCTACAGCCTATACCCTTTAGTTACGCTGGCTGAAGAGAGGAGTTGCGTTTACCTGTGCCCTTTCCGTTACACAGGTGAAAAAAGTAGTTTTTAAAATGATTTTAGTCAGTTTAAAATGATTTTACTATTTCCATACAGTTTCCTCGTTGTTGGCACCATGTTAGACGTTTTTTTTTCGTTTAAAACCCACGTCTTGTCGGTCGTACTTTTACACATTTATTCCCTATCAGACTCCAATCCATTTGGCTATTGACAATCAACCGAATTTCTGCCTGACAAATTAATTTCATGTTGTTCCTTCGATAACTAAACCAGCTCGTATAAAAATTACAGCCATAATGAAATCATTTTTTTTATTTATTTTTATCGAAAAAAAAGCATCTGGCACATACTAGCAGCAAAGAAACTGTCTGGGAATAATGAAATTATATTATTCAATGTTTATATGTTTATATAAGCTAATAAAAAAGAAAAAAGAAAATCGAACTAAAATCATTTTGAAAACTGCTTTGTTTACCTGTGGAACGGAATGGACACAGGTAAACGCAACCCGTCTCACCAAACAGATGGGCCGCATGCCTATTGAGATAGTGACGCTGAAAGGAAGCATTGCAAAATTGACACGATTTTGAAATTAGAATAAACCATTCCTAATTTGAAAATAATTTATTTATTTACCTAAAGTACCTAGAATATATATATAAGTTACTGAAATAATGTATCAAATAAAATATGTAGTAAATTACATATGCATTAATTTAAATAATTATTTCTTGTAGAACAGAAGGAATACAAAATTCAACAAAAAAATCTGATACGAAGTACTTCTGAATATATATATGTCATTAAAAGCAAATTTATTGAGAAAAAATCTGAAATCCTCTGAATGCCTTTATTACATTTTTCCCACATTCCTATACATTGTTAGATAGGAAAGAAGAAAAAACATTTGTTATCGAAGATAACTTAATATCCTCATATTTTACAATTTTTTCTAATAGATGGCGCTGTTTGTAAACATGATTTCAGTCATTCGTGAAAAATTTCGCCTCTGTTTTCTAATTTTGTACATGTAAGGCCATCTGTCCAGAAGAGGTAACAGATTTGGTGGCATTTCAATATGTATAAAATCAATGCCACTGCCCAACTCGCATAAACACTTTCCCAACCATCGCACTTATCTGCTGGTGTCAGAAAAAAGATAAGAATTTTTGATCGCAAGAAATTGAGTTGAATGTTTAAATGTGTAATGCGATATTCTTTTAGGTACTTGAAATTTAAAAGGAAAAATGGAAGAAATTCTGAAATGTGATTACTTCGAGTATGCGATGAGTGATATGGGACGGCCAAGCTCCTTCGAGTTTTGGACATGTTTGTACATGAAAGATTATGCAAGATTTTGTGTTGTACTTTACAACATTCCTCTCCCCTACAAAAGATCTTATTGTAAATCAGATTCATTTACTTTCCTTAAATAGATTCAAAGATTAAAATAGATTGAAAGTGGAATCTACATATGTTTTAAAAGGCTCTTTGGTTGTCCCTTTATTATTTTGTTTTTTGAACTGCATAAGAATTATTCTAAAATTACTGTTGTATTTATTTATTTAATTTTTACTTATTTATCATCTATTTATTTATACATATATAATTCATTCATTTTTTTTTATTATTATTATTATTAAAAATTTTAATAGATTTTTTTTTATTCGTCATTAGTACCTGGTATTGGACCGCATGATATTTACCTTACATTTAATAATTTTTTTCCTTACAAAGTGGATACAATTCAATATAATTATAATAATTAAAACACCTACAACTGAATAAAATGATGTATTTGATGAATTTGTTCGAGAGTTCTAAGTCGAGATTTTTTAGCTTATTTAGACTTATCCATATTTCACTCAAATCAAGGCTTTTCGCATCGAGTTTTTCAGAGCTTTTAATAGAATTTGCATTATCATGAGGTAATGTCGTCATCTGTGAACGTAACGTTAAAATGGTATAATGTTTGATTTTTTTTGATGTTTTGACTTTTCGTTAACTCCGAGTAAATCCCCGTTAGTTTTAATGAAGTAATACAGATCATTTTCACGTTTGGACGGAATAGTGGTTAGTTGATATAAGTCATAAAAATCGGTAACGAGTGGAACTGAAACGTGTAACATCAAATTGTTCGAAACATATAAAGGTTTTACGCGTACCATGTTATCGAATAGTGGTAAATTAGAAAAGGTTGGCTTTACGGGGAGTTGAAGGCCGTTTTGTAGTTCGAGAAATAATGTAGAACTTGCTAGATGTTTGTCTAAGACGCCCGCGCTTGCCTCATGGATGATGTCACTTAACTCTGATTGTTTGGACAGAAGCGATCCCATAGAGAGGGTCATTAGGTTTGTTATTTCATCGAAAGTATGAAATATTTGATCGTACTGTGTCTTGTTCTGCAAATGTGAAGCCAAGGAAGAGATAGTTTGCTGTAATGTGTTGAATTTATTATTTAGGACAGTTTGAGTTTTAGACGAAGTTTCAACAGTGTTAATTATTATATCATCCAGCGTACCAAACAGGAATTTTGAAAGTCTACCGATACCATTTATCAAGCTTCTACGTGATGTCGATGGAGGACGAAAAAGGTGCCGAAATATGTGGTTATTTTCAATTATTTCATTTAGAGTAGTGTTAACGACTCTGAGAGTGGCCTTACACGATTCCCAGTAAAAATGTTTTGTTATTTAATTGCAAAATGATACCAACTGTGTGTGACGATCCTGTAATATTTTCTCTTCTGCTTCGAATGGTGTAAAGTCGAAATGCATGATGAATTTCCACGATGATGTTGATTTACCTAGTTTCCCAATTTTATCGAAATAAATCCCACTGGCTTTATTTATCGGTGTATTTACGTAATAATTTTAAGAAGAACCGATTGCAATAGTACAGACTAACAGCATGCAAACCACCCTGTGAAATAAAATTAATGCTCTATAGTATTTACGCTATAAGAGTTCTGGGACAGTTTTTCCATACAGAAATTGTCCGGTTAATTCCAACTATTTTGGTGGTTCTGGACCAGTGATTGTTTTATCTAGAACTCAGCCGTAGATGGCGCCACCATCGCTAGGTGGTTTGAGTGCATACTAAATGTGGGTTTGTGTCTTGACTGTACGGGTTTATGTCTTGGATGCACCATTCGGTCTTGGCTTACTGGTTAATGCCTTGGATGCACCATTGAGTCTTGACTGGCTTATTTCTTGGATACACCATTGAGTCTTGACTTGCTTATGGCTTGGATGTGTCATCTGGTCTTGACTGTGCCCTAGCGGCATTAGCCGGTGCTACCCCACCATGCTCCAGTACTACGGTTTTCTTGGTTAGATATGTGGTGCGCCTACATATAGGCTTTTTATTATGAATTTTCTAGAGTGTCTAAATGTAGGCTTTTAGTTTTGAACTAATATTAGTAATAATTAAAGTTAATAGTAGGAAATTTTGGTTCATACCAATGGATTCTAGATGGTTGGAGTGTAAGTATTAGGGGATAAAATTTTCATCAGAAATCCTCTACGGGCTATGGTTTTCGAGATATTAGCGATTTTACCTTTTCAGATATAGTTAATATTAGTAATAATTCAAGCTACTTAGGATAGTTTTGTTCATGCCAATAGATTCTAGAAGGTGTTGGTGGGGAAGGGGGTTAGAGGGGGAATGGAAATTTCATCAGGAATCTTCTGCGGACTCTGGTTTTTCAGATATTAGCGTATTAATAATTCCAGTTATTTTTGCTCATACCAATGGATTCTAGATGGTTGTGGTGGGGGAATTAGGGGGATAAAATTTTCATCAGAAATCTTCTACGAGCTATGGTTTTTGAGATATTAGCGATTTTACCTTTTCAGATATAGTTAATATTATTAATAATTCAAGCTACCTAGAAATCCCCTACGGGCTCTGGTTTTTGAGATATTAGCGTAATAATAATTCAAGTTATTTTTGCTCATGCCAATGGATTCTAGGTGGTGTGGGGTGGTGGTTTTAGATATCAGCATGACGTCCTCTTGGATTTGCTGTTTTCTTACTTGAATATTTCTTAGCGAGGAATTTGTAGATATCAGAAGCTCTGAATCACTTTCTATGGGGGCTCTGGGGCAGTGGGGTTCTGGGTATCAAATATGAAATGTTTACCAAACATTAGGCATGCTTCCCCTGTTTATGATGTAGTTTGATATCACCGCTGTAAACAAATTCGCATTTAAGCTGAATGGTTCATATACACCTGTGTAAACTTCCTGTTTAAAAATTCGCATTTTAGATGAATGAGTCACGCACACCTGTGTAAACAAATTTAAGCAATATCAGCACATTTATTCTTTTCATGTAATTTGATACCACACTTCCTTTAGAAAGCCAAAAATTGTATTGTTTCAAGAATTTTACTGATCGAAACGTTTCATTGGAAACATTTTTCTAAACACTTGTTTCTATTTCCACAATTTTTTTTTTTATTAAATTATTAGTTTGTTTAACGAACAAAAATGACGCGTTTCGCCTTCTTAGGACATCCTCAGAGCTACTAAACTAAGCTGAGTCTATGTGCAAACTTCATAGGGAAGTATCAGCTGTGCACTAAAAACTAGCGTAATGGAACGTACCAAAGTAAAAACGTGTATGTAAGTGACAAACAAGCTAACGTATACAATTAAATAAGCAAATAAAAGAACAAAAAACATGTATGTATGTAAGAAATAATAAACTAATGTACACTAACAAACAAATGAAGTGTTTGTATTTCAAATGTCTGCCAGACCTTTTCAGCATGCTTGTAGTCCCCAGAGGATATAGCACTGCCAGTCAATTTATTAAAGAACAGGAAGTGTTGGCAAGTTCCGGGAATCCAATTTATCCCAGCCATCAATAAAATCATATGGGAAGACACCTTTGCGTGTAAGAAGTTTGAGAGTGTCATCATCCAATCCCTGCCATTCTGATCTTGTTGTGTTTAATTTATCCATTGGCAACAATGACGATAGCTTATCTAAAGATTCAGCCATAAAACGGAAGGAATCGATGAATCTGAATTTTATGTGGCTGCCTTCTATGTGCTTGGTGAACGAGATAAACCTTTCCTTGTAAATTGGTAAGAGATCAACTTTTCGAAGGAAAGATGTAGTTATATCCTTAATTATGAAGTGGGCATCATATCTTGATAAATTGTGAAAAATGAGTGGAACTATGGAGCAATCCTGATAGATGAGGTTACATGCATTGTGCGCTGGTCTTCGATATTTTCCTGTTAAGTGGCAATGGTCCCGGACTCGTTCCTCCATCTGCTGCAAACATTTTTTCACATATATGGCAGAAAGTATTTTGCATATGCGAACGCCGTTCCTCTTTAGTCAGGGGCTGCATTGGCCTGAGGTTCAGCTTTTCCTGTACAGCTATGGAGAAAATTTTTTGCAATTCTAATGCAAACCATTGTTGGCAATTCTTGCCTCAATATGCTCTCTAATATGATAGCTTAACATCATGTTTGCGATGGAAATAGAATCCTATGCTGTGAGCTTCCTGAATCGGCTTCAATATTGATTCAAGATTGGCATACACACAAAACAGGATGGGATTCTTATGGTTATAATTCTTATATTCCAACTATTTCTTTTCTTCTTATGGAAACAAAATTCTGCAATCATTTTGCTTCTCGCATTCGGAAGTGTGTGATGCTAATTTTTCAGCAGAGCGAAAGTATAACAAACATCTATCACAAATATATCTTCTACCATTATATTTCGAAGTTTGTTTCGATACAAGGCGTGAAAGATCTTTAATCCAACAGAAATGATATCTGCCATCATCATCATCGTCATCCTTTGTATTATCATAATTATCTTGTATCATAAGGAGACTTACATGTCGCTCCATCCTGTGTTACATAAGTCTAACTGGAACTGTGGTGAGGAAACGGTCTTTCTCTAGGATGAATACGTTTATTGATAAATCGTTGTAGTCTTCAAATTGCGTAATTTGCTTGAGTGTCATGAGAAATGTTATTCCAGTTAAATTAAGTACAGTTGAATAATGTGGATATGATGAGGTCCTAGCGGAGTTACTATTTGCTGCTGCAGGATATAGCGCTGATGTTACAGCCCACGCGAAGCATGCTTTATCATTATTTTATACATTGATGCAAGCTTTCTTTGATGCAATCTCCTTTGGTATGGGTATATACGAAGATCCTCAGAGCTGTTCAAACGTGTTGATGTGTACTGCTAGATGTATTATAGAGTGCAGTGCCCAGCCACCTGGAATTCTTCCAGCTGAGTGTGTATTGGATCCAAAATGTTTGATTTAAACCACTCCTCTAAATTATCATCTGCACTAATTGGAGCAGTTCTCGCTTGGAAATATTTAATGTCTTTTATAATTTCATTGCCACCAGTATCTTTAACAAATTCACCGCAAAACATTGTAGAAACTTCAATATTAAAACAATGTTTTAAGGTATTCTTAACACGACGCGTAAGTAATTTGGCAGCGTCTTGCATAAATAGCTTCGGATCGATATGTTTTAAATTTGCAATAACACTTTGTCGAATTATACCTATGAACGCTGTCTGTATATCCCCCCACTTTACAAAATCACTTCTTCTTATGCAAGTAATTGCTCCTCCTCGACGGGGAGTTCTCAATAGCGCTCTCAATGCTTTAATTTGCTCGAGACAGCTCTCGAAATGTCGTTTTCTAGCACTCTTATTGCACTTCCGAAATGCAACTTGAAATTTATGCATGTTTCTGTTGCACTTTTTAATAATATAGTCTTTATTCTCTGAATTTGTTAAACACTTCGACACATCCTTCCGCAAGTTTTTAATTACTGAAAAACTTTTATTTACTAGCGCGGTTCTCATTTTTATTTATTTTTTATGTCTTTAAACTATCACTGAGAGTCACTAAAACTGACTGATGCTCCCCAAGAGTTTGCTTGGGCTTTTATAGGAACGGTTTGTAAACATGAATGATCCTGCTGCTACAATAATCATTGCACAGGATGAATTCCAACGAATTTGCTGACAGGCTGAGATGATATCGAATTACACGATAAAAAAAAATCATTCAAATTAATTTGATTACTTTATTCTGCTGGTCGAATTTACAAATATGAATGAGATTGTTTACATGAATGCATACAAGAAAATGTGAAAATTTGTTTACTTTATGCGAATTCCAATGAAACGTTTCGATCAGTAAAATTCTTGGAACAATAAAATTTTTGGCTTCCTACAGGAAGTGTGGTATCAAATTACATGAAAAGAATAAATGTGCTGATATTGTTTAAATTTGTTTACACAGGTGTGCATGACTCATTCAGTTAAAATATGTATGAACAATTCAGCTTAAATGCGAATTTGTTTACAGCGGTGATATCAAATTACATCATAAACAGGGGAAGCATGCCTAATGTTTGGTAAACCTTTAATATTTGATACCCACTGCCCCAGAACCCCCATAGAAAGTGATCCAGCACTTCTGATATCTACAAATTCCTCGCTAAGAAATATTTAAGTAAGAAAACAGCAAATCCAAGATGGCATCATGCTGATAGCTAAAACCCCCACCCCACACCACCTAGAATCAATTGGCATGATCAATAATAACTTGAATTATTAATACGCTAATATCTCGAAAACCATAGCTCGTAGAGGATTGCTGATGAAAATTTCGTCCCCCCCCCTCCTACCAAACACCACCTAGAATCCATTGGCATGAGCAAAAATAAATTGAATTATTAATACGCTTATATCTCAAAAACCAGAGCCCGTAGAGGATTTCTGATGAAAATTTCATTCCCGCTCTAACCCCCTTCCCCACTAACACCTTCTAGAATCTATTGCAGGAACAAAACTATCCTAGGTAGCTTGAATTATTAATAATACTAACTATATCTGAAAAGGTAAAATCGCTAATATCTCGAAAACCATAGCCCGTAGAGGATTTCTGATGAAAAGATCCTAATATCCCCACTCCAACCATCTAGGATCCATTGGCATGAACAAACATTACATACTATTAACTGTAATTATTACTAATGTTAATTCAAAACCAAAAGCCTACATTTAGGCGCTCAATAAAAATCATAATAAAAAGCCTACATTTAGGCGCACCACATATTTATCCAGGAAAACTGAAGCTACCAGCATGCCGGCTAATGCCGCTAGGGCGCAGTCAAAACAAATGACAAATCCAAGACATAAGCAAGTCAATACTCAATGGTGTATCCAAGAAATAAGCCAGTCAAGTCTCAATGGTGCATCCAAGACATTAACCAGTAAGCCAAGACCCAATGGTGCATCTAAGACATATATGTACCAGGACAGTCAAGACACAAACCCACATTTAGTATGTACTCAAACCACCTAGCGATGGTGGCGCCATCTGCGGGTGAGAGTTCTAGATAAAAAACTCTCGTCCAGAACGACCAAAATAGTTGGAATTAACCGAACACTTATAGCGTAACTACTATAGAGCATTAATTTTATTTCACAGGGTGGTTTGCTGTTAGTCTGTACTATTGCAATCGGTTCTTCTTAAAATTATCAGGTAAATACACCGATAAATAAAGCCAGTGGGATTTATTTCGATAAAATTGGGAAACTAGGTAAATCAACATCGTCGTGGAAATTCATCCTGCATTTCGACTTTACACCAATCCAATTATATACAGTTTCAGAAGATTATTATGTACAAGTTTGTAACGGCTATAATATTTTCCCCTCAGTTGCAAAATTCTAATTTCGTGTATCTTGGGCAACAGGGTATATGTAATCATAATTAGTCAGATGCATCCCAAACCCAGTCTCTGGTAAAATAATTTAATTAAAGTAAATGAACTTCTTATCGAAATACACAGAGAAAAAAAAAAAAAAGAAGAAAGAGGGAGAAAAAGAAAGAGAAAAAAAAAACAATTTTTAATATAATAAATTGTTGCAAAGTAAAGTCAGTAAATTGAGTCCAAGCGGAAATCTATTGCGAAAAACTCAATAAAATAAATCGCCCACTAAACGTTTCTTTTTGGTAAAGAAAGAAGAAAAAAAAAAAAAAAAAAAAAAAAAAAAAAAAAAACACAAAGAAAATGCAATTTGAGCATTCCCGATCACCCAACAAAAATGCTGATCAATCAAGGGTAATGCACTTGGGTAATTTTCCCTGTATCGCCCCTTGGGTGTCATCAAGAAAGGTGAAGATCGAGACCCTCACAGTCTTCAGTTATAGCGAATGGTATACACCACAAATTTCAATTACTTTGTTTTGCTCTATGAGTGGACCCAAGCGCCACTAAGAGTTTGTTTAAGTTTTTTTTGTTGCAAGTTGCGATCGAGATTTACCAATCTCCCAATTATAGTGAATTATTTCGTTTTATTTTGCAAGTGAATCTAAACGACACAAAGTGTTCGTTCAAGTTTTTATTTTACTTACAAGGTGAGGTGGAATTACCTTCTCGTGGTAGGGGTGATTTATTTAGCAAATTTTTACATATCAGGTGACAGAGATTCGGGTAGTGCTTGAATTGTGTGATTACACTGGTACATGAATCAACAATAACGATAAAAGCGGCTAGGAAGCGAGCCCCATCTTTTCATAAACGAGGCCTTGCTTTGCTTGGGCACCCAAAGTTCGTTTGCAGGAGACTTTCGGCATACTTATTGAGGAGACGAGAGTCGCCTTACTCCATCCGGAATTAGAGGGAAAAAATCGTATAACCTAATTGTCAACGGGACGAGATTGGGGGAAGGCGGAGAAACAAAAACACAACATACAAGAAAAAAAAAAACACACACAAGAAAATTTCCTTTTTTCACAGCATTAATCACCAGGTTGCTGAAGCGCTTCATCGCCGGGGAGATTAATATGTAAGTACCAACACAGGTTCCCACCAATTTATATTTTGTCGTGATAGTGTAGTGTTGCAAAAAGAGAAGAAAAAAAAATAAATACAAAACGCTCTGTTTCTCTTGTCTTCTCATATTTCGCTTGGAACCCACATGGTTTATGATAGTCAATTAGATTTGAGTATATTCATAAAAATAATACAAAAACATTTTTTTTTCTTGTAATACTGTAAAACTTTTTTTTGTTTTCTTGATTTTATTCATGCTTATGTTTATAATAGAGTATAATCTCCTCCCTATGGAGTTATCAATTATCGGGTTACTAGTGTAAGAACTTCGTCTTTAGGGTATAAAACTTAAATTTGTTTTTTTTTTGTCTTTTTGTTTATATGTTTGCACATCATATATAGAACAGATAGTAGCGTAACGTCCTTAGTTATACGAATTGTTTTTCTTAGTTCCTTTTAAGATATACAAATATTAGTATACTAACGAAATGGTTTTAGCTATAAACTTTTTTTTTTTTTTTTTTCCTATTGATACATAGAGTATTTTAATGACGCAGTGAATTTTGTTTCCCTAGATCAAAAATTTTTTTTTCTTTCTTTCCTTCTTTGTTTTGTTCTCGTCTTTTGTGTTCTCGTAGATATACATACATATAGGTACATATATATGTTACATATAAATATATTCCCACCATGGGGATGCTTAGATGATAACTATCCACACATGTTCTTGTAGTAGTGTAGACCCTTATATTAATGTTTTTTTTGTGTTTTGTGTGTGTTTTGAAAAATAAATAAAATAACATGGTAATAGGATAGATATCTGTTTCGTTTGGTGCTGGGTTCAGTTGGGGTTTTGGGAAGATCAAGATGCCAGGAGGCGGATGCAGTTGCAATCTCTCCTATGAGTTTGGTGAGTAGGGCAGGGGGATGGGGTTTCAAGTAATCCAGAGGGGCCTATCATTCAGAGTGGGGTCCGTATTCCCATCTTTCAGTTTCTCTATTTTTTGTTTGTACTTTGTTTTCTTTCTATCTTAATTATTCCTCTAGAGCGGTACAGTAATAGGTGGTTGAACAGCGAGCAAGAACCTAACCCAGCCCTGAGCTTGAGCCGGCAAAAAGCCTGTACCGTGCTCGCCTAAAGATCAACCTCCATTGTCCCTCAACAACCTTAAAAGGGACATAAAGTAGCCATGACCAGTCATCTGCCTCGCTGAGTTGAGTGGTCGAGAAGCGGCCACGCTGAGAGGTATATATGACTGGCCGGAAGGTTACAAATATGGCGCCCAAGCAAGCATAATATTCTACAGCTTACAAACGAATGTTTTTTTTTGTTTTGTTGCTGTTTACTTTTACGAGTTAAGATATCAACTAAATATAGTTGCGCTATAATCACAGCGTCAATTTATTAGGTTTGTTCGTTTATAGATTAACTCTGGCTTCTTTAACACTTTTGCATTCCTAAGTGCTCGTGTCAATGCTTTCGCTAAGTGGTTAGGATATTCCGCACTGCAGGTTTCGCCCTTAGGTTCGATTGGTATTAGCGACTCTTAGTGATTTTGTAAAAACCTCGTTAGAGAAGGCTATTCTTATTTTTCATGTATTACACCCTTTTCTAATTTGATTGTCGACAACATTTCCGTCAAGTAGTTGATATGTGGCCTTTGAAGGGTTCCCTGCTTGATGTTTGATATGTGTTGTCATTTGTTAAATAATTATCTCTGTAAAAATTATCCAATCGCTTACTCCGCATGGCGGGCTGTTAGATTGAGCAGATTAGTATTCTCTATTAGCCCCGCTGGTGGAGATGATAGCGAGTATAGAATCCTTTTAATTACACAGGACAAACCTAGGACCACTCGCCACTGACTCATCAAACCCTTAAACCTGAACTAAATGAACCGTAGCACCAAACGAAGAAATATTAACCACTATTCAATTCAGGAAATCTATTTTTTTTTATCGAACTTTACTTTATATATATATATAAATATACAAGTATAGTCATAGTACTGTTATCTTAATATAAACTGGTTCGCCTTTATCTCTGATTAATTATACTTAGGTTTTCGATTCTATTAAGTTCTAAGTATACCCCCTAGTTAATTGATTGTTTTGATTTGTTCATTATTACTAACTTGTTCTTTGCCTTTCTTTCATAGTTAAGCCAGAGATTACTCTGCTGGCGATATAAGCATTATATTCCCCTTTTGGTGGTTTTTTTTTTTTTTTTTTTTTTTTTATCTTTAGACTTCATTGGTTATTCGATATAGTTATAGTCTCCTCGTATCTGTATGTTAACAAGATTAGACAATCTTAATACAGTTGTCAACAACGAATACCTTATTGTATTTTATTCTACTTCTATTGTTTTTTTTTGGTATATATATATATATTTTTTTTTATTTTTATTATTATCGCCAATTGCATTCCTGGATAACCAAAATATCTGTACGCACCTTATATTTTAATACATACTTATATCCGTAACTCGGTTGTCTTTCACATTTACCATCATAATAATGGATCCCAAATTCCTATTAGAGGACGAACGCAATGTTGAGTATAAGGTCAGGGGCCTAGATATAGCTGATCCCGATGCCTCTACCAAACTTAGAGAATTATTGGATTTAGAGGCATCGTTTCCTGGTCGAGCACCAACGGTTATGCACGATCCTTCCGAAGCGAGAAGTGAGCTTGAGATTTGTAAAGAAAAGCTCGACTTGCTAACTCGTCTAATTAAAGAGAATAAAGTCCAAACTTATGACGACTATCAACGCGTGAGATGTCGATTGAGTCATCTAAGTGGGCGTGCTATACGCTTAGCTAGCTCATCGACAGATCATTCAGAAGAGGCCACTGAACAAGTATCGGCAATGTCCGAGCTTATTAAGGAATTCATGAAAATTAAGATTCCTCCTCGTAGGGATGCCTCTGAGAACCAAAAGCCCCAAGCCCTTGCAGGAGCAACTAGTACTCCAGCACCACCTAGCTTTGAGACAAATGTTGAAGGAGATGAGGCCGCGAATGTTGGAACAGGTGCAGTCCGTCGACGAATTCAGTTCCCAAGAAGTGTGACACTTCCATCTTTGTCGATAATCGGAAATACAGCTGGGGATCTAGGAAGGTCTCCTTATCAGTTTTTGAGCACAACCACGAATTCATTAAATTATACAACCCTGACGCCGCGCATGGGCAATCAGAGTGATCCCTTGTCAACAACTCTTTTCCCTACTGAACAAAATCGCGGAACACACCCTAGCGGGAATCAACCCAATGCCCACTTTCAGTATAGTGGCCGCCCAGAATCTTCAAGTTCTCCTAATTGGCAGCCAAGGCTACCAAAATGGAAATTATCTTTTAACGGGTCCCCAGAGGGACTTGACGTCACCGAATTTGTCTTCCGAATAGAAATGCTTTCCAAGGACGATAACTATCCGCTGGATCGTTTAATTGGCATTTTGCCTAACTTCCTCTCAGGTACGGCTGAAAGCTGGTTCTGGGTTTACAAGCGGAAGTATCCCGATACGAGTTGGCAGGGTATGAAGACAGCCCTACTCGAGCGATTCGGGAGCTATGTCTCAGAAAGAGAAACGCGAAGGGCCATTGAAACAAGAAGACAAGGCCCGAAAGAAACGTTCAATAACTTCCTGCTGGACGTAGAACGACTTAACGGTCGGCTTCGAAGACCATTCCCTGACAGAGAGCTACTCGAAATTGTCCGAGAAAACATGGACCCAGCTCTGCAGAGTGCCACTACCACGACAATATTCAGATCAACGGAAGAGGTGAGAATTATCTGCCAGAGGCTAGAGAAATTGTGGGCTAGATCTGGGCACGATCCTCGACAGCTGACTATGGCTCGTACTTTCCGAAATAGAGCGCAGGTCGAAGAACTAGAAGAGGTAATACCCTTGTCAGAATACGTTGATAATGACATTGACCCACAAGTAGCAGCGCTTACGCCAGTGCTAAGGAGAAATACTGCTAACCGCGCTTCGTTTGATATATGTTGGAACTGCCGAGACTTAGGCCACAGATATCAAGACTGTTCAAAGGGTCATCTTGGGATATTCTGTTACGGTTGCGGACGTCCTGGCGTACTGAAGCCAAACTGTGGGACCTGTTTAGGCCGCGCGGTAAACAAGACCCCGAACGCAGAACGAGCTGGGGTCATGCGTTCGGGCCATACGACCAGTTACCCCAGTGCCAGGAGAGTGGAAGCAGCCACCAATACCGAGCCTGCAGCTCATCGCTAGAGAATGTGCACACTTTACCAACATTGCTACCCACTTCATCCCTTTCCCACTTAACATCAACCCAATCAACACTAACTCCCCAATCTTACATAGACACATCCAAAACAACTTCGGAGGAATCCATTCGCTCTCGATATATCGCCTCAAGTCGAGGTCGGCGGCGTCAGCTTAGATCTCGGAAGTACTTTACATCCAAAAAGCTGCTTCGTAAAGCAGTATCCGCCACTATTCAGCGTGATGGAGAAGACCATCGCCCATACGTCACAGTAAAAATAGCCGAAGAAAATATAGTTGGTTTGCTCGACAGTGGAGCTTCTGTAAGCATATTGGGAAAACACTCTCTGGAATTTCTGCGTAAGAATAATCTTAGTTACAACCAGAGTCATTCTTATGTTCGTACAGCGGATGGCTCACGGAATTCTATCATTGGTCACGTAAAGTTGCCCGTCCGTTATGCTGAGAAAACAGAAACCATCCATTTTCACTTAGTGCCCAGCTTACAACAGGAACTTTACTTAGGAATTGATTTTTGGGATGCTTTTGGCATTACCCCTGCTGTAATAGACTCCCTGGATATTGATAAGACCACAAAGATCCATCCTCCGCAACACACCCTCACACCAGAGCAAAATGCCCAACTGGAAGATCTCAAACATCAATTTCCTTCCTTTTCGAAGCATGGCCTCGGCCGTACAAAACTGTTGGAACACAGCATCGACGTAGGAGATACTCCACCAATAAAGCAACGTCACTACCCGGTATCCCCAGCGGTTCAAAAGTTGTTATATGAAGAACTGGACCGAATGTTTGCCATGGACGTTATCGAAGAGAGTCAGAGCTCCTGGAGCTCTCCAGTGGTTCTCGTAAAAAAATCTAATGGGAAGGTGCGACTATGTTTAGATTCTCGCAAGGTCAATTCTGTTACCAAGAAAGATGCTTATCCACTACCATTGATAGATGGACTCTTAGGTCGCCTCCGAGAAACCAGATATATCTCAAGCTTAGATCTGAAAGACGCATTCTGGCAGATACCACTCGCAGAGTCCGCTCGTGATAAGACTGCATTCACAGTTCCTGGAAGGCCTTTATATTAATTTAAAGTCATGCCGTTTGGTCTATGCAATGCTCCACAAACTATGTGTCGCCTTATGGACCGGGTCGTGCCTCATCAATTCCACGATTGAGTATTTGTCTACTTAGATGACTTACTCATTACTTCCACTACGTTCGAGGAACATTTGGACTTACTGAGGGAAGTCGCTTCCCTGCTTCGTCAGGCAGGACTGACCATAAACGTTGAGAAGAGTAAGTTCGTTCTTCGAGAAATTAAATACCTTGGCTATGTGGTTGGTGAAGGAGGTCTGAGGGTCGATCCTGAAAAGGTGTCTGCAATTGTAAATTTTCCTAGCCCATCAACAGTTCGGCAAACACGCAGACTACTGGGCATGGCTGGATGGTACAGGAGATTTATCCCAAACTTTTCGAGCATCGCTGCTCCGATCACAGAGCTTCTGAAGAAGGGTGCGAAGTTTCAGTGGACTTCGGAGGCTCAAGAAGCCTTTAAACAAATAAAAGAACACTCATGTTCGGCCCCACTGCTAGCTAATCCAGATTATACGAAGCCCTTCTATATAAGATGTGATGCCAGCACTATGGGAGTAGGCAGTGTCTTATTTCAAAAGTCGGAGGATGATTCCGAAAGGCCAATTGCATTTATGTCCCAAAAGTTGAATTCTGCCCAGAGAAATTATAGTATCACTGAACTAGAATGCTTCGCTGCGGTACTGAGCGTAAAGAAGTTTAGAGCGTACATCGAAGGTTTCCACTTCACAGTCATCACCGACCACCAGAGTTTGAAATGGCTAATGACTCAAAAGGAACTTACGGGGCGACTTGCGCGATGGAGCTTAAAACTACAGTCATTCGACTTTGAGATCGAGCACGTAAAAGGAAGCCAAAATGTAGTGCCGGATGCGTTATCTCGAATGTATCTTGATTCGGCAGAGGCGACTATCTCTGACCTTAGCAAGCTAGATTACCTGGTAGACCTGAAATCAGCACACTTCTCTGACCCTGCTTACGTAGGTTGGAAAGACAAAATCTCGGCTACACCAGCTCAGTATCCTAATCTGCAAGTCACTGAACTGCACATTTTCATTCGTATTGAGGGCGGTGGTGATAACGATCTATCCGATATCCCCAGTTGGAAACTCTGGATTCCTCAAGGGCTCACCAAAGATTTAATTAGAAGGGAACACGAGAGCTCCACTGCAGCCCATGGCGGAATTCATAAAATCCTTGATAGACTGCGAAGATATTATTTTTGGCCAGGCATGCGCCAACAAGTCCGCGCATATATCTTACAATGCGATGTCTGCAAACAAACCAAAGCTCCAAACTGCAGGCTAAGGCCAAAAATGGGAAACCAGATTGAGGTAGAAAGGCCTTGGCAGAGATTGCATATTGACTATATTGGACCCCTCCCAAGAAGTAAACGCGGGAATACCACCATCCTAGTCATTGTGGACCAGTTTACCAAATTTGTCCTACTAAAGGCTTTTCCCCAAGCTAAAACTAAGCAACTCATAGAATATCTAGAGGAAAATATATTCCACTGTTACGGGGTACCTGAGATTATACATACTGATAATGGGCCACAATTTATCTCAACAGAGTTTGCTCGCATGATAGAACGCTTCGGTATTCGCCACACAAAGACTGCAGGATATTCGCCACAGTCCAATGCTGCAGAGAGAGTTAATCGCTCCATCGTGGCAGCAATTAGGTCGTATGTGCAAGAGGAACATACCAACTGGGATTCCCAGCTAAGTGATGTGGCTTGCGCTTTGCGAAACGCAACACACCAGTCGACCAAATTTTCCCCTTATTTCTTACTTTACGGATACCACATGATCTTACATGGAGGTACATACAATCTTCTCCGCCAGATTGATGGCTTGGCAGAAGGTAACTTCGAAGTATTACCAAGTATCTACAGAATTCCACTAGTACATGAGCGAGTGAAAGACCATCTCCGGGAAGGTTACGAGAGAAACGCTCACACCTATAACCTTCGCGCGCGGCAGATAATTTATAAACCAGGGCAAATTGCCTATGTCCGGAATTTCGTACAGAGCAAGGCCGCAGACAAGTTCGCGGCCAAACTGGCCAACAAGTTCATCAAGGCTCGCATACGAAAGAAGAATGGTAATGTGAACTACGAAGTAGAAAGTATGGATGGTAAGTTTATTGGCGTCTATCACGCAAGCAACATTCGCCAGTAATATCCTAAATCGTAATCAAATATTCTAAATCATTTTATAAAAAAAATATCGGTATTCAACTCGCAAAAGAAAGGAGTAATATATATAGAGTAGTTAGGCAATAATCTCGCCCTTAAATTTGTCGAATACAGACCCTGTATGTGGTCCGGAATCCCATATAAATTCGCTGGGCTGCTCGGCTTACTTCTAAGCACGGGTAGTAAGATATACTCAACCTTAATAACCAAGCCTTTCTCTATACAGAACGGTCACGGACGAGAAACTACGACCATGTGGAAGCCAATGGAGCTCTCACTAACCACCGGCCTATTATTGGTGATTGGCCTGATGACAACTGCCCCTATTGCCTGCGGAATCATCGCCTACGACTGTGGCCATGAGAGAGTGAATCTCACCGCCATTTCACTGGTATCCGTTGGTCCATGCATATTTAACAATAAGGAAGTAGTCAAGGAGGAAGAGGATATACAGCTTTTGCAAACGAGCGAGACTACCACGCTACACATCTTTCAATGCAAAATTAACATCATACAGTCAGTGTACAAATGCGGAATGTTCAGCCATCTCTCTCTAGTACCTGGAGGATTGAGTACATATATTATGGATATAAGTAAAGAGAACTGCATGAACATTCATAGGTATAACACTCTTAAATTACAAAACGGCAGAACAATTGCTGATATTAAGACGAATGCTTCAACCTCACTGACCGAAGTCGTTGGCGGGTCAATCGACCAAAACGGAAATTGCAACGGAGTTCCGTATACGTCAGGAGCAAATTCCTGGGATAATGTTGTGGTTATGCATGCGATGGAAGTAACCATTATGGACTACCAAAGCTCGGTCCGCATTGATGACAACATGGTTATTCTACGAAACAACGTGCTATGTCCCTACCTGGCTGGTAAATGTACGGATCCAGAATACGGAATGAGTTTTTGGGATCTCATCTCTGACAATTCTTGCGAAAGTCAAAAGTACGACGTATTATGGCAAGGAGTGGCTACGAAGATTAGGACCTCGAACAAATCCATTAGCAACACCATATACACCGTGACGTCCGGAGAAATAATCTTTGCACTCGAAGTAAAAAAGCAAGTATCCGTTTGTCGTTTCCCCGGTTTTCAAACTGAGCATCCCAGGCTGATCATTGTACCTAAGGCAGCATCCGATTACTGGTTTAGGAAAAAAACCTCTGGATACTCGTAACCTCGATCTTTTCACGTACGTTAATTCGAAGTTCGTCTATGTTGAGCGTCACTTTAAGGGTCAAGTCGAGAAACTATACACCAATCTCCTGAGGAAGAAATGCGAATTAGAAAGAGAACTACTTCAAACCCAGCTGATCATGGCCCTCCACCACCCGGCAGAGTTCGCTCTTATAAGAATGAAAGAGCAAGGGTTCACCGCTGTACATAGGGGGGAAATCATCTACTTAGTGAGATGCCAACCAGTTGAAGTCACTGTTCGGAAGAGCAACCGGTGTTATATGGAACTACCAGTAACTTATGGAGAAAGTGACTACTTCCTAGCTCCGTTAACCCACCTACTGCAGCAGCGTGGAACTGAGATTATCTGCTCAGATTTGCTGAGTCCAGCATACTACATTAGAGGAACCTGGTACGGGACCAATCCGACAATTCACCAAATTAAAGAACCATCTCAACTTCAACCATCAAACACCGCTGACTGGTCATACGAAGACCCAGGAGAACTTATTCGGGCAGGAATTTACCACAGCGAGTCTCTGGAAAACCTTCGCCACCAGATCATGTATCCGTCCGAGAGGCTAGCCATTACTAACATACTCACGCAACGTGTAATGGGTCGAGATGTTCACCACCAAGATATTAACGCCGTCAACCTTTTATCTCCAAAGACAATGGAGGACCTAGTCACAACGGTACGGACAAAGATATGGGGCGCTTTCAATTTTTTTGGAAGTGTCTGCTCCTCCCTGCTGGGAATTTACGTGTGTCTGAAGGCAGTCAAGTTTGTCATCGATACCTTCATCAATGCCAAGGTACTCGGAGCGATTTACGGGAGGAGTTGGAAATTATCAGCCGCTGTATGGAACACCATGACAAACCATATTCTACATCAACAACATCAACAGCAAGCTACTGCATATCCGGACTCCGTCACTACCCATCTACCTCATGATCGTCTAGCCAGTGCCTCAACCGAAGAAGATGCACAAACAACATCACCACCTGGAGCTTCAAAAGACACCATAGACGAAATAATCACGCTTAGGGACCGAGTAGCTCATCTGAACTCCAACATCCAGCCTTAGAAGAGCAGCAATCACTCAGTAATACACTTCTACCATGGTTAAGGTCATACCAATCAGCAACTAGATCGACTGAAATTTCTCGATATGTAAAAAGTGAAATACTTCTTTATCATACCCTTGATACATTTGTGTTCACTTTGTTTCTTGAATAAAGATTCAGTAATAGCTTACTACGATTGTCTAGCCCATTTTCTTACTCCTCCTTTTTTTTATATAATCGCTGCCTATTGATCATACAGGGTAACCATATCATCCTTTCGTAAGACTTATGCCCGGCTAGCTCAGTCAGTAGAGCATGAGACTCTCTGATCTCAGGGTGTGGGGCGTCCCCGCGTTGGGCCTTATATTGTTAGGATTGGACCACAGCCGTAGTGTTCTTTCAGCTTCGGAGAATTCCGCTCTGGAATGGGAACTTCCGAACCTGACCTGTAACGGCTATAATATTTTCCCCTCAGTTGCAAAATTCTAATTTCGTGTATCTTGGGCAACAGGGTATATGTAATCATAATTAGTCAGATGCATCCCAAACCCAGTCTCTGGTAAAATAATTTAATTAAAGTAAATGAACTTCTTATCGAAATACACAGAGAAAAAAAAAAAAAAAGAAGAAAGAGGGAGAAAAAGAAAGAGAAAAAAAAAACAATTTTTAATATAATAAATTGTTGCAAAGTAAAGTCAGTAAATTGAGTCCAAGCGGAAATCTATTGCGAAAAACTCAATAAAATAAATCGCCCACTAAACGTTTCTTTTTGGTAAAGAAAGAAGAAGAAGAAGAAAAAAAAAAAAAAAAAAAAAAAAAAAAAAAAAAAAAACAAAGAAAATGCAATTTGAGCATTCCCGATCACCCAACAAAAATGCTGATCAATCAAGGGTAATGCACTTGGGTAATTTTCCCTGTATCGCCCCTTGGGTGTCATCAAGAAAGGTGAAGATCGAGACCCTCACAGTCTTCAGTTATAGCGAATGGTATACACCACAAATTTCAATTACTTTGTTTTGCTCTATGAGTGGACCCAAGCGCCACTAAGAGTTTGTTTAAGTTTTTTTTGTTGCAAGTTGCGATTTAGATTTACCAATCTCCCAATTATAGTGAATTATTTCGTTTTATTTTGCAAGTGAATCTAAACGACACAAAGTGTTCGTTCAAGTTTTTATTTTACTTACAAGGTGAGGTGGAATTACCTTCTCGTGGTAGGGGTGATTTATTTAGCAAATTTTTACATATCAGGTGACAGAGATTCGGGTAGTGCTTGAATTGTGTGATTACACTGGTACATGAATCAACAATAACGATAAAAGCGGCTAGGAAGCGAGCCCCATCTTTTCATAAACGAGGCCTTGCTTTGCTTGGGCACCCAAAGTTCGTTTGCAGGAGACTTTCGGCATACTTATTGAGGAGACGAGAGTCGCCTAACTCCATCCGGAATTAGAGGGAAAAAATCGTATAACCTAATTGTCAACGGGACGAGATTGGGGGAAGGCGGAGAAACAAAAACACAACATACAAGAAAACAACAAAAAAAAAAAAAACACAAGAAAATTTCCTTTTTTCACAGCATTAATCACCAGGTTGCTGAAGCGCTTCATCGCCGGGGAGATTAATATGTAAGTACCAACACAGGTTCCCACCAATTTATATTTTGTCGTGATAGTGTAGTGTTGCAAAAAGAGAAGAAAAAAAAAATAAATACAAAACGCTCTGTTTCTCTTGTCTTCTCATATTTCGCTTGGAACCCACATGGTTTATGATAGTCAATTAGATTTGAGTATATTCATAAAAATAATACAAAAACATTTTTTTTTCTTGTAATACTGTAAAACTTTTTTTTTGTTTTCTTGATTTTATTCATGCTTATGTTTATAATAGAGTATAATCTCCTCCCTATGGAGTTATCAATTATCGGGTTACTAGTGTAAGAACTTCGTCTTTAGGGTATAAAACTTAAATTTGTTTTTTTTTTGTCTTTTTGTTTATATGTTTGCACATCATATATAGAACAGATAGTAGCGTAACGTCCTTAGTTATACGAATTGTTTTTCTTAGTTCCTTTTAAGATATACAAATATTAGTATACTAACGAAATGGTTTTAGCTATAAACTTTTTTTTTTTTTCCTATTGATACATAGAGTAGTTTAATGACGCAGTGAATTTTGTTTCCCTAGATCAAAAAATTTTTTTTTCTTTCTTTCCTTCTTTGTTTTGTTCTCGTCTTTTGTGTTCTCGTAGATATACATACATATAGGTACATATATATATTACATATAAATATATTCCCACCATGGGGACGCTTAGATGATAACTATCCACACATGTTCTTGTAGTAGTGTAGACCCTTATATTAAAGTTTTTTTTGTGTTTTGTGTGTGTTTTGAAAAATAAATAAAATAACATGGTAATAGGATAGATATCTGTTTCGTTTGGTGCTGGGTTCAGTTGGGGTTTTGGGAAGATCAAGATGCCAGGAGGCGGATGCAGTTGCAATCTCTCCTATGAGTTTGGTGAGTAGGGCAGGGGGATGGGGTTTCAAGTAATCCAGAGGGGCCTATCATTCAGAGTGGGGTCCGTATTCCCATCTTTCAGTTTCTCTATTTTTTGTTTGTACTTTGTTTTCTTTCTATCTTAATTATTCCTCTAGAGCGGTACAGTAATAGGTGGTTGAACAGCGAGCAAGAACCTAACCCAGCCCTGAGCTTGAGCCGGCAAAAAGCCTGTACCGTGCTCGCCTAAAGATCAACCTCCATTGTCCCTCAACAACCTTAAAAGGGACATAAAGTAGCCATGACCAGTCATCTGCCTCGCTGAGTTGAGTGGTCGAGAAGCGGCCACGCTGAGAGGTATATATGACTGGCCGGAAGGTTACAAGTTGCGTCTTAGCTCGATTAAGTTGAATTACGGAATTTTCCGGCGAACGGATTTCAATTAACTAGTAAGCTCCCTCGTATATGTTGGACAGTTTTTTATTTTTTCTATTCTTAGTTTCGAGTAGTACTCTATCACCAACTTATATGAATTTTGCAGTCTTGCTTTTAATTCATTGACATTATCGTCATAGTTACAAACTGGATCTACGTTTTTACTTAATGAATTCAGAAGCTCTGGTTTTATACCGAATAAGACTTCGTACGTACGGACAAAAATTAGTGGCTGTGTGAGGTGTTGTATTATAGCAGAATACTGCATAATCCAACCACGTGTCCCAATTTTCAGGATCTTTAGTGGCGTAATTTCGAAGATATTCCCCTAAGGTCCTGTGACATCTCTCTAGGGAGCCATTCGATTGAGGGTGATACGCCGTAGTTTGTATTTTCTTGATTCTTAATAGTTTACAAGTTCTTTTCATAACTTCGCTGAGCAAATTTGTGCCCTGATCAGTCAAAAGATACCGTGGTGCACCGAAGGTACATATAATTTTTCGGACCAAGTTTTCAGCTACTGCTACAGCTTCTTGGTTTGAAATGGATAGAGCTTGCATGAATTTTTTTAGGCTATCCTGAAAGGTCGGGATGTATTTATTGCCGGTTTGCAAGACCGATAGAGGTCCTACTATATCTAGAGCGACTTGCTCGAAGGGTTTTGATGGTGTGCTAGTAATTTTCATTGGTATCTTTGATTTGCGGTAAATTTTGTTCTTTTGACAAACTTCACAGGATGAGTTATAACGCTTGATGTCTTTGAAGATATTATTCCAAATATAATCTCGTTTTATGCGTTTGAAGGGTCTCGATATATCCTGATGCCCTCCAGTAGGACTTTGGTGGTAGTCTTTGAGTACTTGTAGGATATCTGCATTATAGCTAAGAGTTTTAAGGTTGAATTTTTGAGATGAGTTTACGTGCAAGGGCCGGTTTCACAGTTCGAGTTGAAACTCAGGATTGGTTAAACTCCGTTCGTAGTTTAAACTGAGTTTAAACCAAAATGAGTTTCACAGTGTTCGACCTTTTTTAATATGGCAGCACTATGGAATTGTGAACTAACAAGCTATTTTCTGTACAATTGTGAACTAGTAAACTATTGTGAGTCATTTACTGTCAAAATATTGCCGGCCAAATCGTTGTGACAAAAAAATAATTAATTAAACCTACGAAAGCGAAAAAAATAAAATAAATTAATTAAACCTGCGAAAATGAGTAAAGACTCTTACCACTGTGAAACTGTGTTGAAGAGATAAACTGAGTTTAAGCCACATCTTAAGTTTAAACTTGAACTGTGAAACCGGCCCTAAGTCTTCTACAAAAGTATCAGAAGTAGTAGAATTTGGATTAGAATTATTGAAATCATTATCGCTTGGACGTTGTTTTGAATTACCGTCTTCTGGTAACTGTGTAATTTTGTGATGGATATTACGGGAATTCGGAGTTATGCTAGATTCTCGTTGGCTCGGATTAGTGTCAGAACTAAGGCTTACATTTTTTTCTTTCGAATTTAAAATTTGAATTTGGTGCTTGATAATTTTGAGCTCGATTTGGTCTTGAACAAGATTTTGACATATTTCAGATAGAGCCACGATTCAAATGTTTATCTCCTTTAATTTTATTTTGATTTAAACTAATTTTTAATGAATTCTAGTTCTAAGAACTGCATTCATATTATTATTGGAACTTGGCGTTTCATTCAACTTTGAGTCTTTTGCTGCCTGAGATCGAGTGTTATGGTAGTATATAGAGTGAAGTCCAGACTGTCAGTATGAGCTGACAGATCCCTGGGTGGACAGCGTTGACTGCAGGGCGAAACGCTAGCTCGCCGCCTCGGCTATTGGCGTAGAGTGTTGGAGGTTCCAGGAAGACCTGCCGCTGCTACCAGCCAGATACAAAATAAATTCGTGCCGACTAAACAAAAGGCCGGAGCACACATTCAGTCCTGAAGGGACCTTTACACCACTTACCGATATCCTTGTGAAGGCGCAGATATCTTGCCTTCCTCTGTTCGCCCCAACCACTGACCACTGGGGTAGATCATTTACAGTGTCCTTGTTGACCTGAAAAGAGAAAAGCAGCGAACCTAGTCAACCCCTACATTGAGAGGGCTCCAGGGGAGTGAAGGAGAAAGAATAAACGCTTATTTATTCAATTCGTTATAAATCATTATTTTAATCACTACATTGAACCTTTATGAACCATGAGGAGTGTGCTCGGCACATGAAATTACATAACGTGTACTGCTATAACTAACCATACAAACTAATACAGTGTACACAAATAAAGTGACTATTATACACGACAATCTGTCTCAAATATTCTCACTGCCGAAATATTTCTGTAAACTATATTATACATGTGTAAGTTCAATTATATCATGAATAATAGTACGCTCAAGGAGATATCAATATACGAGTAATATGAATTTAAAAAAAAAAACAAACTACATAGCGTGTACTGCTATAACTAACCATACAAACTAATGCAGTGTGAAAAATAAAGTGATTATTATACACGACAATCTGTCTGAAATATTCTCACCGCCCAAATATTTCTGTAAACTATATTATACATGTGTATGTTCCATTATATCAGGAATAATAGTATGCCCAAGGAGATATCAATATACGAGTAATATAAATTTTAAAAAAACAAGAAACTTTTTCTTTTCACTAACCATATTTGCGTGTCTCGAGAAGGCCTTCTGGAGCTGAATGTAAGTTCACTGTAATTAAACATTTAGCTAAGATTCCCCTGGAGATACACGGGAAGTGACATGAAACTTCATCAAATTTCAGTACCTATAGCAGTCTTGAGAAAGATCTAGTGACGTTTTCCTTAAAAGCTTCCTACCAATATATGCCGAATATATATTCTGTTAAAATAGACTACGTATGACGGCCAGTTACAGGACTTCCGTTCTGAACGTTTGAATAAAAACTTTCGAGCAATTAAAAAAGACAGATCTCTACTGTAGCTTAAACGATAAATGAGATTTTGCATTTACAAACGCTGCTGCGCATTTCACGTACCAATTGCCTAGGCTCCAGCGAATAATTTTTTTCTAGAGACCACTAAAGCATTCGTCTGCATCGATTTCGCTCTTGATTTTCATACCGCTATCTCGATTATAATAAATCCATTGTTGTCAAAAATATACTATTTGATATAAAAATTGTATAAGGTGCAAGAAAAATTGTTTCAGTTTCCTTAAGTTTCTCGTATAATTTGCCAGTAAGTTTTTATCCACTTAAATATGTTTTCGGCTGCCTCAGATGTTCTCAATTTATTCCCGCCATCCTCCTTTTCTGGGTTTTTTTCTTTTCAGGTCACTTTTGGGTTCCGCCTTGGTTGCTTTAAAGATTTACCCATTTTTCTTTTTTTTCGATACTTTTCTAGACTTTTTCAACCACAGAAAAGAGCTTGTCATTCGAATTTTTTAAGGCCAGACCACCTCCTTTTCTCCTTCTTCTTTTTTCTTCTGGGCACCTTTCCCAGTCAGACTTGAAACGTCTGGTCGAGTCTCGTCAGCAGCACAGTCGCCACGTGGCCCACGCTGTGTGCTGCTGCTAGCCGTCGGGTAGCATACTGTTGCTTGCAGTACGCTACAACCATAACAGGGCAGGGTAGTCTAGACCACCCGCGGTCCAGACGACTCTGAAAAATGGTCGACTGAGCTAGCTGGTCTTAAAACATAGGCCTCATCGCTTACCCACGACCCATGAAAGCATTTCTTATCACTCAAGCCAGGCGAATGCGACGTGTTGTCCAAGACAGTCTGATATACTCAAGAGGTGACGATTCGAAGGCACATCTCTGAAGTTCCGCTGTTCTTTGATCAGCCCTCGACATCATTCTCGGTGTCGGAAGCCAGAGGTGCACTGACAAGTTGGTAACCCAAAAAATCTAACCGATCAGTGCCCCTTTGCCTTCCTTCACCGAGATGCCGAGAGAACTCCGCGGTCAGTAACCTAACCAACTGATCGCAAAGCTTTCCCAGCCCTGCCATCTCACTCTGATCTCCGACTGACGCTTGTTCAGGGGTGTGTCTTCAAGGCGTCGTCGAGGTAGTGACATGGCTGATTTTCTTCCTTTAATTTATAAAGACGTTATGCAAATGGAATTCCCACGGCAAATTCTGCCGTAGGGTTACCATATAGGAGGGGTTCTGAAGTATTATCAGCATAGGGAATGGGGTTAAAACGTCTGCATTGTCCAAAAGGTATGCCGGCCGCTAGGCTGGGAATATGCTAAGCGGCACATTGGCATCCTGTAGTTTACACCTTAAGCTGGCTGGATGTCTTATTAGGGCTACCAGGAATAAACGTTACAATAGACAGATGACGTGTTGGAAAATATGGGTATCACGGCCTGATGTCCTTGGCGTGATAGACTCCTAACGGTTCCCCCTGCAGATCCTCAAGGTCGTATAAGGTGTTCCCTTTCTTTGACTTGACCCGACACTTTACAAATTTACGTCCTAGTTTAGCATTAGTCTTCTGCTGGAAATTGCTTTGGGCAAAATTCCATCTGAATACTTCTTGACTCACTTTGAAATTAACAAGTTTATCTCTGAGATTATAACCCTATGAACCCTGTTCGAATGCGTAGTTTAAGTTCTCCTGCACTCTCGCAAGGATCAATCTCAGTTTGTGTTTAGCATCTCCTCTCAGAGGCTTATTAAGAGTTCCGAGGCTCCTAAGGATGGAATAGGAGCTCGCGTGATCAATCATGTGTTCACCGAAGAGTGTTCGGTAGGGAGAGAAACCAGTTGCTTGATGGAAAGAGCTCCTAAGGGAGCTAGTTATCTGGCTTAACTTCTCATCCCACTTGGTATGTTCCTTCCGGATGTATGCCCTAATCCCTGACAATAGAGACCTATTCACTCGCTCTGAGGCGTCTGCTTGCGGCGAGTAAACTGCCGTTCGCAGGTGCTTCACCCCATACTTGTCCAGTAATCAGGTGAACTGAGCCGAGCAAAACTGGACTCCATTGTCAGAGACTATGGTTTGCGGTACTCCAAAGACATGGAATATTTCAGTTTCGATGAATTGACACACATTGAGAGTAGATGCCTTTCTCATAGGCTTGAGAATCGGGAATTCAGAAAAGTGGTCAAGAATTATCAATATGCAGACATTTCCTTTCACTGACCGTTGATATGAACCTAGAAAGTCGATGTACAGCTTTTCCCATGGTCTTTCTGTCATAAACCGGACTCTCATTGGTGGTTTAAGAATAATATTGGAGGCCTTGGTTTCTTAACACACCTCACAGGCGCCTACGTAGCTTCTGACATCAACTGTCATTCGTGGCCAGTACAATTGTCGCCTTAATCGTTCCAGTATTTTCCCTACACCTCCGTGAGAAGCTAGTGGCGGATCCTGCGCTCTTGAAATAACATTGGAGACAAGCTCTCGTGGAATCCAAAGCTTCCATGCTTCTTCCCCTGAATCAGATCGCCTGTTCTCAGAACAGTCCGAATATAAACGAAGCCATCCCTGACGCAAAGATCTGGTAGTTTGCCAGAAGCTGATTTAACCTTATGCCTCAGCTCCTCATATTCCAACGAGTTGAAATATGGAGAACTAAGGTCAACTTCTGGGTCAGGATCTTCAGGTGTTGTTAAGCTGTCACAATGAATCCGTGACAGCGCATCAGGAACGACATTCAGGCTTCCTTTTCGGTGCTCACTAGTGAAGTCGAAACCTTGAAGCTTCAAACTCCACCGAGCAAGTCTACCGCTGAAGTCTTTTTGAGACACCAGCCATTTCAAGCTCGCATGATCAGTCACTATCTTAAACGGCATAAGTTCTATGAAGAACCGGAACTTCTGTAAACTTAAAATTGCTGCTAAGTATTCCTGCTCTTTGAATTTGTTTTTGATATTCATTCTTCTTTGTAGAAGAGAATTTTTTTATTTTCTTTTCGATACACATTCTTCTTAGTAGAAGCAATGGGTTGAATGGTTGAATATTTTTGTGCGACAAATGTTCTTTTGATAATCATTTTTCTCAGTAGAAGAAAAATTTTGCGCATTTGTTTTTGATATTCATTCTTCTTTGTAGAAGTAATTTTTTTTGTTTTCTTTTCGATACGCATTCTTCTTAGTAGAAGAAATGAGTTGAATATTTTTGTGCGACAAAAGTTCTTTTGATATTCATTTTCTTAGTACAAGAAAAAAATTTTGCGAATTTGTTTTTGATATCCATCTTCTTAGTGGGAGATGTTATGCTCGTCCCAAGGACTTATGGAAGAACAGATAGAAATTTACTGTTCTACCCCTTTTTGTGGACAAGTATAATATTCTGTTTCTTTATTGATAATTTGTTCAAATAGGGTTAGTTAAAACATCAAATTAAGCAAAACCTTTACATCATTTATTTTACCACTTGGACTAACTTTAACAAAATCACTTATTAATTCTATTATTCAAGGATTAATTACCACGACGTATTATCAAAAACAATTCCGAATCAACTGGCGATTCAGTTATAGAAAAATATTCTTGAACTTAGATTCTTTTGCTTTCTTACGTACGAAATGTGCTATGCATGCAGTTAACTGTATACAGTTCCGACTGCCGATGAACAGAACGAGATAAGAATGGAATTTAGAAATATGAAGCGTAAGCAAATGTTTATCTTTAGATTACAAATTTGAAGCTGTGGAACTTGCTATGCATAACAGGAGGAATTTTTTTTATTTCTTGTCAATGCGGGTTCTTCTTAATAGAAGAACTTTTTTTTGATTTCCTTTGAATGAATCCTCGCGCCACTTACTCTCCGCAATAGAAGGAACATTTTTGGGTTTTTTTTTCCTTCTCGTCAATATAGTCTGCTATAAACACTCGACATAAGACAGGATAAGCTATTGGCTATTGCTACATCTGCCAAGATGCAGACTGGACTATTAAATATCGAGCATTGTCCAACTATTGAGGACATATTTTCAATAAAAAATTTATACAGAAATGGATCAAGGAAAAATTAAGCTGCCCGAATTGTAGGTTGTTCTTCGGTCAAGCGGATTTCTACACATATACCGGCACGATATCCAAACGGCCGATAACGCAAGCATTTGGCCAAACGCTTCGTCTCGCACACAGCAGTTCTCGCTTGTCCGCGGACAAAGGGACGAATAGGTCCAATGAAGATCTCCCGGGAGGAAGGCCAACAAATGTTCATCCTAGCCACGAGTACGTGACGGAAGAGACATATCTCGCCTTAATAGGTTTCCAAACGCAAATTTCTAATCTAGTTAAAGGTGAGAGGTCGCGCGGGCCGAACTTCTAGCACAAATATAACTTCCGCCGTGTCCGACAAGTAGATCTGTCTCGTCCACCCCTTGTTATTCCGCAGCTGTCACGGTCCTTGTCTCCTGATGCAGCGTTACGTAACTACTCCAATCGAGAAGTCAACAACAATAACCCCAACAGCGCTAAACAAGACCCGTCATCTATGCCCGTACTAGCTTTGCCCCGACCATCTTCAGCTCAAGAGATCCCTAGGAATTTTTAGCGCGCCCCACGTCAATCTACTCCTCAGCGGCACAGACGTTCGTAAAGCCCGCTTAAAGGATGGGATTAATATAGAAATAGAAATAGAAATATTTATTTAGGAATACTGTACACAAGAATTAATAATATTTGTCGTACATTAGATTTAAAGGTGCTAGAGATCGAGTTTTCAAGGGTAACAGAAGAAAGAAATATACAGAAATTTTTTTTCTAAATTATAAAACAAGTTAAAAAAAATAAATATAATAAGGGCTACTATAAGAACTTAGTTTCCTTTCACAGCTAAATTTAAAAATTTACCGTAAATTCTGCTATGGAGATCATGAGTATAATTCATAATAGCAAAGGAGTAATAAATATTATACCACAAGTATTTCCATATGCCGCCTAAACACTCCGACAGTGCCTGCAGTTTGGACATTCAAGGGAAGGTTATTCCATGGACGGGCAATTTGGACAAGATAAGAACCCTCCATGTAAGATTTATAGAAACGTGGAAGCAATATATTCCTATTACGTCGTGATAGTGTGAACTGGAAAAATTCTCGTAAGTATCTAGGTCGACCACAATTAATTAGATTATATAAGAAAACTAGAGCACGTCGACGCAAGTAGGGAAACAGTGGACAGCCAAGAACTCGAGACCTAAATGGCGAGACATGGTCAAACCTGCGAAGTCCATAAACAAAGCGGATGCAGTCGTTGAAAGCTACTTCCATCTTACGGGCACAGCAACTATCCAGTTTAGGAAAAATAACACTGCCATAAGTGAAGTGAGGTACAATTAAAGTTTTAATTAATCTGAGGCGATTTTCAGTAGATAGGATAACCGCTGAGAGCCAGAGACTACGCAGCCTTGCATAAAATTTTCTGATAATGCTGTTAACGTAGTCGCAACACTTGATTTCGCTATTTAAAATAATACCAAGAGTAGTGACTTTATTCAGCATAGGCAGCGAAACGTTGTTTAAAACTACAGGTGGTATATCAGAAGAATTAAATTTTTGATTGTAGAAATAAATACAGTGAGACTTGATAGGATTTAAAGCCAACTGATTATTCCTCGACCAGACATTGATTCTGTTGAGATTACAGTTCATTCGATCAATGCAGTCTTCTAAGAGCCCAGTAGGTCTATTGAGATATAACTGGACATCGTCCGCATATAACTGGATACTCACATCCTGGACAATGTCAGGCAAGTCATTTATAAACAGACTGAAGAGCAAAGGAGCCAATATAGAACCTTGAGGGACCCCACTTATTAGTGGAAGGGCAGTAGACAATACTTCGGGCTTTGACTCGTTGTTTACGATCGGTCAGAAAGTTGTTAATTAAAGCAACGGCTGAATTGCTGAAATTGAATGAGCTAGCTAGTTTATCGAGGAGGATACGGTGATTCACGCTATCAAAAGCCTTAGAGAAATCTAGAAGTACTAGGACCATAAAATGGTCTCGGTCTAGAGCGCTTCTTATGTCAGAAGTTACTTTCAACACAGCTGTCTCACAGCTGTGAAATCGCCGGAATCCCGATTGCCAACGCGCCAGAAAATCACCCCGGTCGAGATTTTCAAATATCTGTTTATACATAAGCTTTTCAAATACTTTGGATATAAAGCAAAAAATACTGATTGGGCGAAAATCCGCTGCAGATTCCGGAGTGGGCGTGACGGTTGCAAACTTCCAAGCACTGGGAAAAGACGATGACGTCCAACGCGAATTCATTATATGTAGCATATACTTTCCGATAAATGGTCACAAAAGCTTAATGAACCGTGGTGGTAAGTTATCAGGTCCAGTAGCTTCAGATTTGATTGAGGATATAGCAGCGAGAAGTTCACTATAATCGACTCCTCTAAAAGAAAAGTATTGCCATTATTATTGGACAGAGACAAAGATCTTGTTGAATTACCTATGCTGGGAGTGGACTTACTTAGCTCAGTGGGCGCAGTATTGAATGATGTAAAGAATATATTTAGTTCTTCAGGGTCGAGATCAATTTTAGAATTATAATTACTGCCTTTGACGGCCCCAGCTTGTCTTAAATTTCGCCACAGCGTCTTTGAACTAAGATTTAGGTTAAATTTGGAGCTGAAATATTGGCGCTTTGCTCGTCGAGCTTCCGCGGTCGCCCTATTTCGAGCAGCTGTGTATAGAGATCGCGCTTCATCAGTCCGCAGCCGCCTATAGCGATGATACAAATATTCACGTTCGGCAATGAGAGATCGAACTCTTGGCGAGAACCAGGGACAACCATCAATGGGTATATATTTTCTTTTTATTGGGACAAATTTTTCAAAGAGGTAGTTAATAAGGGATGAGAAAATTTCTACTTGACCGTCGACTGATTCGCAGCAAAAGATTTCATTCCACGGCAGATGCAAGCATTCATCGAATAAACGATGTTCATCAATATTTTTGTAGTTACGATATGTATACCTAATAATAGAGGGTGCGTGAACTACAGGAAAGTCATAACTTAAGAAGAGAATATCGTGATCCAGTGTGCTGGGAGGGTTAATTTGGTTGTGTGAAATTACTTTATTCGAATCTGTAACCATGAGTAGGTCAAGTAATGAACGATTCGCTGCATTAAAGTACGTAGGAAAAGAATTAATCGCATTTAGATTAAGGCATTGAATGAAATGTAAACACCGATCTGATAAATTGTCTTGATGGCATAGGTTGACATTTAGAACTCCTCCTACAATAACATTAGCATAGATTTGGGACATACGTGACATGAAGTACTCAAACTCCCGAGCATTAACATCATCGAAAACCATTGGGGGGCAGTAAACTGCGCACACTAAGCATTTTTCGTTCCCAGATCTAACCTCTACACTAATAAATTCAATGGGCAAGTCCATCGACAAAGAAACAGCCCTTACTTTAAGACAATCCTTAATGTATATTGCCACACCACCACCCAAACGATTCTTCCGATCATTTCTAAACAGGGTATATCCTGGGATAGCAAAGAAGGTTGAAGGCAAATCGCTATTTAACCACTTCTCGCCGATAAAAATTGCATGAACACTGGAGCCAGAAAATATATAGCGAATCTCGTCTATCTTATTGCGGATACTTCTTGCATTTAATGTACAGACATTAATTCCTCGAGAACGATCACACATAATCTTAATCAAAGCTCTTACCTTGTCCAAATCCGTATAATTATCCGTATTCATTGGAGTGATGGCAATGGTAACTGTCGGGAAGGTATTTAAAGGCACATTGATTCGGAAAATTTTTCGTAAAAATAAACATGATCTCGATCGCAGACAAGTTTTACATAAAAATAAAAGTTATAAAATTATGAAAAAAAAGCTCAATAATTCGCTTCCTGGCGTTGGTAAAGCAGACTCAGGCCACTCATGACCGGATCTTGTCAGCAAAAAGTTCTGGGGTGAACAATAAAACTCTTGCTTCACCGCTTTAGAATTCAATGAATACCTGGAGAAATCCACGTTATCGGGTTGATGAACTAAACAACATCAACGTAGAGCCACACGATCAAGCCTTTCCCAATTCACAAGAACTGGAAGTAGCAGAATTACACACTCGAGCTCCTGCTAGATCTGACTCTGTCTGCTGGAACTGCGATCAAAGAGGTCACTTCTATACCGACTGTCCTAGAACTACTTTCGGCTAGTTCTGTTACGGCTGTAGCCAGAAAAACATTATTAAGCCCAACTGTCGAACGTGCGCAGCGAAAAACACGAGACGGGTCGGCAGCACCAACACCAGCTTCCGGCCGAACACATCGCGCTATCCACGGACAACGTCGACTCTAGCTACAGCATCTCATTCGACAGTCACTCCGACTGCAGTCACGGAGAGGCACCAAGCTCCCCAGTAAATCCATTCGTCAATCAGGACCTTATATCCTGGGGCGACAATCCAAGAAATTTCTCAAAAAATAGCTCTAGCAGTCTACAGCAGTCTCCTCCTCGAAGAGCAATAACCTCGATTGCCAGAACCTGCTAGACATTTCCCCGGATCCGTCCTTAATGTTTGACGTACCAGTGATACCAATCGCGAC
This sequence comes from Dioctria linearis, assembly GCA_963930735.1. Lineage (NCBI taxonomy): Eukaryota > Metazoa > Arthropoda > Insecta > Diptera > Asilidae > Dioctria > Dioctria linearis. Next base: position 131,843,854 of record OZ005741.1, read on the forward strand.
GAAACCTTCGAGCCTTGGAAGTTCCCGATTGCCGCTTATCAGATATTGAGGCGGCCATCAAGCTCTGTGGTGACGAGTGGGCGTGAACCGGTTCAATGTCGTCTGACACCATATCACGAGCGTTTGAACAACTATTGCGCCGTAAGAGATAGGATCTTCTCGTCAGTTCTCTGATAACTAATAAGATCGACACTGGCGATGCACCTCCGATAAAAACACGTTTTTATCATATATCACCAGTGGTACAAAGTTGGATGGACGCCGAATTGGAGCGGATGGTATCACTGGCCGTGAGGGCTAGAGTCCTTGGAGCCAGTAGTTCTAGTAAGGAAGCCAGGAAGCCAGATAGACGGAATGCTGGATCGACTTCCCCCGACAAAATTCATCTCAAGTCTGGATCTGAAATATGCGTTCTGGCAAATGCCGCTAAATCAAGAGTCCCGAGAGAAGACCGCTTTTATAGTATATGGCCACCCTTTCCAACAAGTCACGGTGATGCCATTCGGACTATGTAACACTCCTCAAACTAGGTGTCGGCTCAGAAAAAGTCATCTCATTCGATCTTCGCGACAACGTCTTAGTATACCTGGAAGATTTACTGATTCTGTCTCAAGATTTTAATTCTCATCTGGCTTTACTGGCCCGAGTGGTGGATTGTTTGAGGAAGGCCGGCTTCACTATTAATGTGGAGAAGAGCAAATTTCGCATAAAAGGGAGCAAATATCTGGGCTTCATAGTCGGAGAAAGTGGTATAAAAACAGACCCTGTCAAGGCACAGCACTAGTCGAATACCCTACTCCTAAAACTGTTCGTTCGGTTCGACGTCTACTGGGTATGAGAGGCTAGTATAGACGCTTCATACCAAACTATGCTGACCTGACTACTTTGATAACTGACGCCTTGAAGAATCCTAGTCAATTCAAGTGGACCACGGAAGCCAAAACGTCTCGTGAGCAGTTAAAGCAAAAGATTACATCAGATCCATTACTAGTGAGTGCGGACTAGACCGAGCCGTTTGTCATTCAACTGGATGACGAAATGCAAGAAAGATATATTGCCTATATCTCAAAGAACTTAAACTCAGCACAATGGAATTACACCGTCACTGAGCAGGAATGTTTGCCTGCAGTATTAAGTGTTCAGAAGTTCCAACCTTTTATAAGATCTTCATATTTCACCGGAAAATTCTACTATGCGAACTCCAGACGCAGCAGTTTTTCTTGATTGCACGGGCATGGACATACGCACCTATCACCACCTGTGTGTACGTCCCTATCACCACCTGTATGTAGGTACCTATCTCGTGTTACCTTTCATGTGGGAATTTTTATTCTCACAATATATTGTGAACTAAGCACTTTTTGGTAATTTTCAATTTTATTTCCCAGACTAAGTTTTGTATAAATAGGATAATAAAATGTACATATTTTACTTTTTAATAAACCATCAACCAGTAAAGACGGAATTTTTACTGAACATTTTGGTGACCCCGACGTGAAGTATTGAATGTTTCAATACTTCACTACCAAGTCCCATCATCTACAAGAAACAATAAGCTCCCTAGTGACTACTACAAGACACAACAGCAGCGCAGCGGTACCACTCACCTACATATACAAAGGCACAGGGTTCCAGTGCTTACTACGCGGTAGCAGCAGTTTTTGGTTGCGGGTTAGCAGTTATCTCAAGAAGACAAATACCAGGAAGAACAGCCGTACATAGGCAACCACAGGCAATATATTTTGGACAGGACAGCATTGTTAAAATCAGAAGCAAATTAACATGCAAAAGCTAACCGCAGCACAGTCCGGAACTGGCAAGCAAACTTCTGAACTTCTTGAGAATTTCAGGAAGGAAAGCATTGAGCGGAGAACTATAGAAAACACGAAAGGCTACGAAGGAAGGCTCAATGTCTTATGGACTAATTTTTGCGAGAATCACGACGAAATAGTTGAAAGTGAGGACTGCAACAAAGAGCATTCTTAATTTGTGAAAAACTACTTCAATTAAATAGAGAAAGTCTACAATGAATTTTTGCGAAGATTGAGTGAGTGACTCCAGCATCGACAGCCACATCATCACATATAGACGAGCCCGAGCACCATGAGGAGTTAGTGCCAATGACTAGAGGTCTGAAAATGCGAAAACAAGTAAGGGCCACCATTGCTGCGCTAGAGCGAATCATCAAACTAATTGAACGCGAACATGCAGACCCACATCCAAGGGCATACTACACACGAAAACTGAGGTTCATCAATCAATATTGGGACACAATAGCTTCCTGACATGGGCAAATAATGGCAGAACTTGAAGATGACTCCTACGATATTCGCGAATATTGAAGATCATTTGCAAGAAACAGCAACAAGGCTGCAAGGAAAGTTTGACGAACAATCAATTACCACAATAAATGGGAACGTTAAACTTCCAAAGTTAACACTTCCAATCTTTGACAGAAACTACACCAAATGGGGGCAGTTCAACGACTTTTACAGTCAACTTATTCACAACAGGCCTCTGGGTGGAGCCGAAAAATTATACTACTTGAAGGCAAATCTAACATGTGAACCTAGTGGACTAATAAAATATTTACAAGCTACTGACGATAACTACTCAGTGGCTTGGAAGTTACTCTTAGAGAGGTACGACAATCCGAGGGCCATAGTAACAGCAATTCTCAATCAGATACTATATCAAGCGGCTCTCACAACCGAATCAGGCTCGGGAATCAAAAGATTGTATGACACTAGCAAGGAATGTCTACAAGCGTTGGATAACAGTGGCATCGAGATCAAGCAGTGGAACCCCATACTACTCATATACTCAGAAGCTCGATAGGGAATCCAGGAGATTATTTGAGCAGTCACTTAAGGCACCTCAAGAATTACAGACAATTTACGATTTCTTCAAATTCATGGAAACAAGATTTCAGTTGCTTGAAGTAATCCAGACGGAGGAAGAACGCAAGAGGGTATCTACGTTGACTGCATCATCCCAGGTACTGAAGTGGGCAGTATGCAAGGCAGATCATGGAGTTTTTAGGTGCCCAGAATTCCTCTATGCAACATTAGATAATCGGATTCAGCTCATCAGGCAGTTTAAATTGTGCTCCAATTGCCTAAAGCTAGACCATACAGTACATGATTGCACATCAAGAGGCTGTATGAAATGTGGCAAACGCCATAACACATTAATACACAACTGTAGTCAATCGGAGAAGCGAAGAAAACTTATTCAAGCGAAATCACGACAAGGCATCGTTCATCGGAGCACAGACTTGGCACCAATGAACTATCAACAAGTGAGTAGAGGCAGTTCAGGGGCTTCTCAGTTCCAGGAGATTAGTCGTTCTACTCCAACTGAGACAGGAAACTCACAAATATCTAGCATCGTTCATCGGAGCACAGACTTGGCACCAATGAACTATCAACAAGTGAGCAGAGGCAGTTCAGGGGCTTCTCAGTTCCAGGAGATTAGTCGTTCTACTCCAACTGAGACAGGAAACTCACAAATATCTAGCTTACAGACCGCAGCACGCTCGCAGATTCTATTAGCAACACCAATAATCAAGGTCATTAATGCCTCAGGAGTCCCGGTGAACTGTAAGGTACTCTTGAACTCGGGCTCACAGCTCCACTTTATCTGCGAACGACTCGTACAGCCTCTGGGACTACCACGCAGCAAAACTTCACTACCGATTAGTGGTGTTGGTGGAATCGCAACAACTGCTAAGTACGAAACCACTCTCACGATACGTTCAAGAAAGAAGAGCTTTTCAGCAGTCATCAATGCTGTTATCTTAAAAAATATCAGCGAACAACCACCGTCACAATACATCAAAACATCGAACTGGGATATTCCAACTATCTTTCAGCTAGCAGACCCCGCGTTCTATAAACCTAAGGCCATCGACATGTTATTGGGAGCTGAATTGTTCTGTCAACTATTGCAAGAAGATCAAATAAGACTACACAGCCTGCCATTGCTTTAAAATACCCACTTTGGATGGATTCTTGCAGGAAAGGTGCCAACTCAAGCTGGCTGCACTCAAAGCTGTCACATCGTAACACAACCCTCAGTCTCAGCACTGGACAAACAGTTGCAGCAATTTTGGGAGTTGGAGCATCACGATTCACCATCCAAGTACAAGTCAAGAGAAGAACTCTCATGTGAGGAGCATTTCCAAAACACCTTCCAAAGATCCGCGTCAGGATAATATATCGTCAAACTACCCTTTCGTGAGCTACCAACTACTTTGGGGTCGTCCCGGGAAATTGTATCAAAGCGCTTCTATGCATAAGAAAGAAAATTGAAAAGAAATGCCGACGTCAAGAGGCAATATCATGATATCATGATTTCATGACAGAATACCAAGAACTCAGCCACATGCAACCGATAGCAAAGGAAGCCATTCCTACCGATCATTACTATATGCCCCAACACTGTGTAGCAAAGGCAGATACCAACAAGCCCAATTTCCGTGCAATATTTGATGCCGGAAGGTTCCTCAATGACATCTTGATGGTTGGTGCCACCGTTCAGCCAGATCTTTTCACCATAATAACAAAATTCATAATGTACAAGTACAATGTACAGACAGCAGACATTTGCAAAATGTATCGGCAAATAAATATCCACCCAAACGACAGAAAGTATCAACGAATTTTATGGAGGGGTGACAGAGAGAGGCCTCTGCAAACATACTAGACAAACGCCGTCACTTACGGACAGCCGCCGCTCCATTCCTCGCAACAAGATGCCTGAATCAATTAGCCTTAGCAGAATATGCGAATATGATTCTAGGAAAAACCTATGTCTACGACATCCTGACAGGAACTGACTCTAAACAAGGCATGCTCAAATTGAAGAACGCCCTAACAGAGCTCCTGAAAGACGGCGGTTTCGAATTAAGGAACTTTTTTGCTAACCATCCCGATACCTTACGAAATGTCCCAGAAGATCACAAAGAGAAAATGCTGCTCATTGACAATGGTGAAGTAACGAAAACTCTCGGATTAATCTGGCAACCAAAGGAAGACAGTTTTCAGTATCCAGAAACTGAAGGCGAAACACAAGGACTTACCAAACGCGCAGTGTTATCCGAAGTAGTCCGTATTTGCGATTCTCTTGGGTTAATAGGACCATTAACTGTATTAGGAAAGCTATGTCTACAAGACCTCTGGAAGGCCAAATGCTCGTGGGACGAAGAACTACCCGCAGTTCACAAAAATAAATGGATGAAATTTAAGAAGAGTTTACCAGGATTACGAGCAATAAAAATTCCAACACACGTATTATTTTCAAACTCAGTCAATATCCAATTACACGCGTTTTCAGACTCCAGTGAGTCCGCCCACGGGGCTTGCTGCTACCTCAGATCAGTGAATACGCAAGGAGAAATCAGAGTAAGACTGTTATGCGCCAAGTCACGACTAGCACCAGTAAAGGCTACTACGCTTGCAAGATTGGAACTATGTGCCGCGCTACTCATGAGAGAATAAGTGGGAAGAGTATCTCAATGCACGCAAATAAACCCTTCAAGAATTGTGTATCATACTGACCCTACCATTGTACTCGCCTGGATCTGATAACCGTCTTATACGTGGAGTACCTTCATAGCACATCGGGTTGAAAAATACAACAATTGACTCTGCCACACCAATGGAGACACATTGAAGGAACACAAAATCCAGCTGAGATAATCTCCCGTGGAATGTTCCCAGATGCCCTCAGCCAATCAACTCTGTGGTTCAAAGGTCCAAGGTATCTATCTGAACCTGAAGAAAAATGGCCCACATTTGCTTTCAAAATACCAGACGAGATTCAAGAAGCCAAACCAAAAAAATCCGTCTTCACAGCCATAGAAGGAGTCAAACATATTGATCTTGTCACATCTGTGAATTATTGTAACTCATTTTTAAAATTACAGAGAATTTTTGCGTACTGTTTCAGATTCCTGCAAAATTGCAAATCTCCCAAGGGATCGAGGAAGATGGCGGAAGTATCTATTGCAGAGCTAGACATTGCCTTGAACGGAATTATAAAAAATATTCAACGCACAGCATTCCAGCACGAATACTCATCATTAAAGAAAGGGGAAGCACTTGATTCTTACCATTCTCTTCAACATTTGACGCCGTTTTTAGACGCCTCTACAAGAATCATAAAGGTCGGCGGACGGCTGAAAAATTCAGAGCTCAGCCAAGAGGCTAAGAACCAGATTCTTCTGGCCAAGGAGCACAAACTGAGTGAACTTCTATTCAATTATCTGCACAGCCAACATATGCACGCAGCACCTTAAGCGCTAACTGAAATCGCGACTCAGAAGTACTGGGTCATAGACGCTAGATGTCCAATGTCCATAGATGTATCCGTTGCTTCAGATGTAAGCCGAAGCCCGTTGATCAAATTATGGGAGACCTACCTGTGGAACGGATGAAGCCAACAAGGCCCTTTCACACCACAGGAGTTGACTGTTGTTGACCCAGCATGATTCATTTCAAACTACGAGGAAGAAGATTCATTGCCCGGAGAGTTCTGTGTGCTACTATCTTTTGCGACAATGTAACGAACTTCCTAGGAGCACGAACACATTTAAAGGAACTAAAGGACATGCTCCTGTCGCAGGATTTACAGTCATCACTCGCTCAATTATGCATCAAAAATCACATAGAGTGGAAGCCCATACCACCACGATCGCCTCACTTTGGTGGGCTGTGGGAAGCGGAAGTCAAATCCGCCAAGAATCATTTGATTCGCCAGACGGGAAATGCCAATCTGACATACACAGTAATTGTCCAGATATAGGCCATCCTTAATTCCAGGCCAATAACACCCATGTCTTTAGATCCCAATGACCTCGAGGCACTAACCCCAGGACACTTCTTGACGGGAAGTCCCTTGACAGCATGCGCCGAAACTGATGTTGCTGAAAGAGACATCGACAAATTAACAAGATTTCGCCGAATTCAACATATTCAACAAGCATTTTTGCAGCGCTGGTCAGCTGAATATCTACAGGAGCTGCAAACGCGGAACAAATGGAGGAGTATAAAGCCAAATCTAAAACCTGGAACTTTAGTCGTGATAAGAGAGGCGAACTTAGCACCATTGAAATGGTCGCTAGGCCGCGTCATTGAAACTTTCGCCGGCGCGCGCCGACAAACTTACTAGAGTTGTTAGTGTCAAAACCCCCTCTGGAATTTTTAAATGGACCATTGACAACCTCTGCCCCTTGTCAGAGGAGCAATATAGACCAGAAGATCTCAAAGGGAATGCCAGCGGCAGCAACCTCGGGAACGACTCCAAATCAGTCGAGGGAACGCAACCGAAAACATCCTTTCTGACCTTTAATCAGGTGCCAGGACCATCTCACAAGGACGTAGAGGGAGACCCACCAGCAAAGAGGATGAAACACAATCGACCCTATGTTGTAAACCAAAATGTGCATATAAATATGCACCATAAGTAAAAGGGACTTAAATTACACATAACTGTACACACAAAAAAAAGGAGAGAATTAGAAGCCTCTTAAAGAAAAGGCCATTTCGGCAATATCAATTGCCACAAAAAATACCACGTACATCCTATATGTACAAACAAAGTATTGGGTGCCTAATATTCTAGAAATATATACAATGTACGTATGTACATCCTATATGTATACATACAAAGTATTTGATTTCTAACATTTCGAGGTAACATACAATGTATGCCCCATGTGTGCATACAAAGTGGTTACCTCTTAAAACAGAAAATAAGAAATTGATGCGATGAAGACTCAAGACTCTTCACCAGCGGGAACCGCTTATCAGCAAATTTCTCGTATTTACGACAACACGCTGTGAAGCCGGGCCAGTGGTAATGACTTCAAATAAAGTAGGTGTCAAATGACACCTTATCAAGCCATTACCATTTTGACAACAAGTCAACAAAAAATAAAACGATGAATGGCCTGAGAAAAGTGATTCTCGAAAAAAAGTGCGAATTAAGCAAAAATGAGTAAGCGGACGAAAAGTCATTAGTATGATTTTAAAAAAAGATTGAAAAAAAGAAAAAAGCTTCTGGTAGCGCAATTGAATTGCTGGGTGAGCATTTTTGATGAGTGAAGGAAGATGAGGTTTTCGCAAAAATGAGATCGGCAAAAAGTACAGTTTGATTAAAGCAACGGGCGAGTAGAGCTAAATCCAACAAATTAAAAAGTCGAGGTGATAATTAAAACAGGCAAAGTGAAAAGCCAAGGAAAGCAAAGTGAAAAGTAAAAAAAAAGTGAGTTTTAAGAAAATAGGCATTTACAAGTGGCAAGTGGCAAAAGGAAATAAAACAGAATAGACGGAGTTGGCTGATTGCGACTGGGTATTCGCAAACCAGGCTTAAATGTGAAAGTTAAAGATCAGCTCCCAATTTTGTCAGGATTAAAACAATTTGTAATTCTAATGTGATTTTGCACAGAAATTAAAATAAATGATAATAATAAAAGCACAGTTGAGGATCTGTTGTTCCTGTATAAACCAAGCCCCGATATACATAACAATTTTGGCGCAGCCAGTTCTGAATTTTTGAATAAAAACTTTCGAGCAATTAAAAAAGACAGATCTCTACTGTAGCTTATTATTTGATATAAAAATCGTATAAGGTGCAAGAAAAATTGTTTCAGTTTCCTTAAGTTTCTCGTATAATTTGCCAGTAAGTTTTTATCCACTGTAACATGTTTTCGGCTGCCTCAGATGTTCTCAATTTATTCCCGCCATCCTCCTTTTCTGGGTTTTTTTCTTTTCAGGTCACTTTTGGGTTCCGCCTTGGTTGCTTTAAAGATTTACCAATTTTTCTTTTTTTTTCGATACTTTTCTAGACTTTTTCAACCACAGAAAAGAGCTTGTCATTCGAATTTTTTAAGGTCAGACCACCTCCTTTTCTCCTTCTTCTTTTTTCTTCTGGGCACCTTTCCCAGTCAGACTTGAAACGTCTGGTCGAGTCTCGTCAGCAGCACAGTCGCCGTGTGGCCCACACTGTGTGCTGCTGCTAGCCGTCGGATAGCATACTTCTGCTTGGAGTACGCTACGACCATAACAGGGCAGGGTAGTCTAGACCACCCGTGGTCCAGACGACTCTGAAAAATGGTCGACTGAGCTAGCCGGTCTTAAAACATAGGCCTCATCGCTGACCCACGACCCATGAAAGCATTTCTTATCACTCAAGCCAGGCGAATGCGACGGGTTGTCCAAGACAGTCTGATATACTGAAGAGGTGACGATTCGAAGGCACATCTCTGAAGTTCCGCTGGTCTTTGATCAGCCCTCGACATCATTCTCCGTGTCGGAAGCCAGAGGTGCACTGACAAGTTGGTAACCCAAAAAATCTAACCGATCAGTGCCCCTTTGCCTTCCTTCACCGAGATGCCGAGAGAACTCCGCGGTCAGTAACCTAACCAACTGATCGCAAAGCTTTCCCAGCCCTGCCATCTCAGTCTGATCTCCGACTGACGCTTGTTCAGGGGTGTGTCTTCAAGGCGTCGTCGAGGTAGTGACATGGCTGATTTTCTTCCTTTAATTTATAAAGACGTTATGCAAGTGGAATTCCTGCGGCAAATTCTGCCGTAGGGTTACCATATAGGAGGGTTCTGAAGTGTTATCAGCATAGGGATTGGGGTTAAAACGTCTGCATTGTCCCAAAGGTATGCCGGCCGCTAGGCTGGGAATATCCTAAGCGGCACATTGGCATCCTGTAGTTTACCCCTTAAGCTGGCTGGATGTCTTATTAGGGCTACCAGGAATAAACGTTACAATAGACAGATGACGTGTCGGAAAATATGGGTATCACGGCCTGATGTCCTTGGCGTGATAGACTCCTAACGGTTCCCCCTGCAGATCCTCAAGCTCGTATAAGGCGTTCCCTTTCTTTGACTTGACCCGACACTTTACAAATTTACGTCCTAGTTTAGCATTAGTCTTCTGCTGGAAATTGCTTTGGGCAAAATTCCGTCTGAATACTTCTTGATTTACTTTGAAATTAACAGGTTTAGCTCTGAGATTATAACCCTATGAACCCTGTTCGAATGCGTAGTTTAAGTTCTTCTGCACTCTCGCAAGGATCAATCTCAGTTTGTGTTTAGCATCTCCTCTCAGAGGCTTATTAAGAGTTCCGAGGCTCCTAAGGATGGAATAGGAGCTCGCGTGATCATCATGTGTTCACCGAAGAGTGTTCGGTAGGGAGAGCTCCTAAGGGATCTAGTTATCTGGCTTAACTTCTCATCCCACTTGGTATGTTCCTTCCGGCTGTATGCCCTAATCCCTGACAATAGAGACCTATTAACTCGCTCTGAGGCGTCTGCTTGCGGCGAGTAAACTGCCGTTCGCAGGTGCTTCACCCCATACTTGTCCAGTAATCTGGTGAACTGAGTCGAGCAAAACTGGACTCCATTGTCAGAGACTATGGTTTGCGGTACTCCAAAGACATGGAATATTTCAGTTTCGATGAATTGATACACATTGAGAGTAGATGCCTTTCTCATAGGCTTGAGAATCGGGAATTCAGAAAAGTGGTCAAGAATTATCAATATGCAGACATTTCCTTTCACTGACCGTTGATATGAACCTAGAAAGTCGATGTACAGCTTTTCCCATGGTCTTTCTGTCATAAACCGGACTCTCATTGGTGGTTTAAGAATAATATTGGAGGCCTTGGTTTCTTAACACACCTCACAGGCGCCTACGTAGCTTCGGACATCAACTGTCATTCGTGGCCAGTACAATTGTCGCCTTAATCGTTCCAGTATTTTTCCTATACCTCCGTGAGAAGCTAGTGGCGGATCCTGCGCTCTTGAAATAACATTGGAGACAAGCTCTCGTGGAATCCAAAGCTTCCAAGCTTCTTCCCCCTGAATCAGATCGCCTGTTCTCAGAACAGTTCGAATATAAACGAAGCCATCCCTGACGCAAAGATCTGGTAGTTTGCCCGAAGCTGATTTAACCTTATGCATCAGCTCCTCATATTCCAACGAGTTGAAATATGGAGAACTAAGGTCAACTTCTGGGTCAGGATCTTCAGGTGTTGTTAAGCTGTCACAATGAATCCGTGACAGCGCATCAGGAACGACATTCAGGCTTCCTTTTCGGTGCTCACTAGTGAAGTCGAAACCTTGAAGCTTCAAACTCCACCGAGCAAGTCTACCGCTGAAGTCTTTTTGATACATCATCAATTTCAAGCTCGCATGATCAGTCACTATCTTAAACGGCATAAGTTGCTAAGTATTCCTGCTCTTTGAATTTGTTTTTGATATTCATTCTTCTTTGTAGAAGAGAATTTTTTTATTTTCTTTTCGATACACATTCTTCTTAGTAGAAGCAATGGGTTGAATGGTTGAATATTTTTGTGCGACACTTACCACTTGGACTAACTTTAACAAAATCACTTATTAATTCTATTATTCAAGGCTTAATTACCACGACGTATTATCAAAAACAATTCCGAATCAACTGGCGATTCAGTTATAGAAAAATATTCTTGAACTTAGATTCTTTTGCTTTCTTACGTACGAAATGTGCTATGCATGCAGTTAACTGTATACAGTCCGACTGTCGATGAACAGAACGAGATAAGAATGGAATTTAGAAATATGAAGCGTAAGCAAATGTTTATCTTTAGATTACAAATTTGAAGCTGTGGTGCTATGCATAACAGGAGATTTTTTTTTTATTTCTTGTCAATGCGGGTTCTTCTTAATAGAAGAGCTTTTTTTTGATTTCCTTTGAATGAATCCTCGCTCCACTTACTCTCCGCAATAGAAGGAACATTTTTGGGATTTTTTTTCCTTCTCGACAATATAGTCTGCTATAAACACTCGACATAAGACAGGATAAGCTATTGGCTATTGCTACATCTGTCAAGATGCAGACTATACTATTAAATCTCGAGCATTGTCCAATTATTGAGGACATATTTTCAATAGAAAATTTATATAGAAATGGATCAAGGAAAAATTAAGCTGCCCGAATTGTAGGTTGTTCCTCGGTCAAGCGGATTTCTACACATATACCGGCACACGATATCTAAACGGCCGATAACGCAAGCATTTGGCCAAACGCTTCGTCTCGCACACAGCAGTTCTCGCTTGTCCGCGGACAAAGGAACGAATAGGTTCAATGAAGATCTCCCGGGAGGAAGTGAAACAAATGTTCATCCTAGCCACGAGTACGTGACGGAAGAGACATATCTCGCCTTAATAGGTCTCCCAACGCAAATTTCTAATCTAGTTAAAGGTGAGAGGTCGCGCTGTTCCAACCATTTCCGGGCCGAACTTCAAGCTCAAATATAACTTCCGCCGTGTCCGACAAGTAGATCTGTCTCGTCCACCCCCTGTTATTCCGCAGCTGTCACGGTTCTTGTCTCCTGATGCAGCGTTACTTAACTACTCCAATCGAGAAGTCAACAACAATAACCCCAACAGCGCTAAACAAGACCCGTCATCTATGCCCGTACTAGCTTTGCCCCGACCATCTTCAGCTCAAGAGATCCCTAGGAATTTTTAGCGCGCCCCACGTCAATCTACTCCTCAGCGGCACAGACGCTCGTAAAGCCCGCTTAAAGGATGGGATTAATATAGAAATAGAAATAGAAATATTTATTTAGGAATACTGTACACAAGAATTAATAATATTTTTTCGTACATTAGATTTAAAGGTGCTAGAGATCGAGTTTTCAAGGGCAACAGAAGAAAGAAATATACAGAAACAATTTTTCTAAATTATAAAACAAGTTAAAAAAAAAATTAAATATAATAAGGGCTACTATAAGAACTTAGTTTCCTTTCAGAGCTAAATTTAAAAATTTACCGTAAATTCTGCTATGGAGATCATGAGTATAATTCATAATAGCAAAGGAGTAATAAATATTATACTACAAGTATTTCCATGTGCCGCCTAAATACTCCGACAGTGCCTGCAGTTTGGACATTCAAGGGAAGGTTATTCCATGGACGGGCAATTTGGACAAGATAAGAACTCTCCATGTAAGATTTATAGAAACGTGGAAGCAATATATTCCTATTACGTCGTGATAGTGTGAACTGGAAAAATTCTCGTAAGTATCTAGGTCTACCACAATTAATTAGATTATATAAGAAAACTAGAGCACGTCGACGCAAGTAGGGAAACAGTGGACAGCCAAGAACTCGAGATCTAAATGGCGAGACATGGTCAAACCTGCGAAGTCCATAAACAAAGCGGATGCAGTCGTTGAAAGCTACTTCCATCTTACGGGCACAGCAACTATCCAGTTTAGGAAAAATAACACTGCCATAAGTGAAGTGAGGTACAATTAAAGTTTTAATTAATCTGAGGCGATTTTCAGTAGATAGGATACCCGCTGAGAGCCAGAGACTACGCAGCCTTGCATAAAATTTTCTGATAATGCTGTTAACGTAGTCGCAACACTTGATTTCGCTATTTAAAATAATACCAAGAGTAGTGACTTTATTCAGCATAGGCAGCGAAACGTTGTTTAAAACTACAGGTGGTATATCAGAAGAATTAAATTTTTGATTGTAGAAATAAATACAGTGAGACTTGATAGGATTTAAAACCAACTGATTATTCCTCGACCAGACATTGATTCTGTTGAGATCACAGTTCATTCGATCAATGCAGTCTTCTAAGAGCCCAATATGTCTATTGAGATATAACTGGAAATCGTCCGCATATAACTGGATACTCACATCCTGGACAATGTCAGGCAAGTCATTTATAAACAGACTGAAGAGCAAAGTAGCCAATGTAGAACCTTGAGGGACCCCACTTATTAGTGGAAGTGCAGTAGACAATACTTCGTTGGCTTTGACTCGTTGTTTACGATCGGTCAGAAAGTTGTTAATTAAAGCAACGGCTGAATTGCTGAAATTGAATGAGCTAGCTAGTTTATCGAGGAGGATACGGTGATTCACGCTATCAAAAGCCTTAGAGAAATCTAGAAGTACTAGGACCATAAAATGGTCTCGGTCTAGAGCGCTTCTTATGTCAGAAGTTACTTTCAACACAGCTGTCTCACAGCTGTGAAATCGCCGGAATCCCGATTGCCCCGGTCGAGATTTTCAAATATCTGTTTATACATAAGCTTTTCAAATACTTTGGATATAAAGCCAAAAATACTGATTGGGCGAAAATCCGCTGCAGATTCCGGAGAGGATTTTTTCGGAATGGGCGTGACGGTTGCAAACTTCCAAGCAGTGGGAAAAGACGATGACGTCAAACACGAACTCATTATATGTAGCATATACTTTCCGATAAATGGTCACAAAAGCTTAATGAACCGTGGTGGTAAGTTATCAGGTCCAGTAGCTTCAGATTTGATTGAGGATATAGCAACGAGAAGTTCACTATAATCGACTCCTCTAAAAGAAAAGGTATTGCCATTATTATTGTACAGAGACAAAGATCTTGTTGAATTACCTATGCTGGGAGTGGACTTACTTAGCTCAGTGGGCGCAGTATTGAATGATGTAAAGAATATATTTAGTTCTTCAGGGTCGAGATCAATTTTAGAATTATAATTACTGCCTTTGACGGCCCCAGCTTGTCTTAAATTTCGCCACAGCGTCTTTGAACTAAGATTTAGGTTAAATTTGGAGCTGAAATATTGGCGCTTTGCTCGTCGAGCTTCCGCGGTCGCACTATTTCGAGCAGCTGTGTATAGAGATCGCGCTTCATCAGTCCGCAGCCGCCTATAGCGATGATACAAATATTCACGTTCGGCAATGAGAGATCGAACTCTTGGCGAGAACCAGGGACAACCATCAATGGGTATATATTTTCTTTTTATTGGGACAAACTTTTTCAAAGAGGTAGTTAATAAGGGATGAGAAAATTTCTACTTGACCGTCGACTGATTCGCAGCAAAAGATTTCATTCCACGGCAGATGCAAGCATTCATCGAATAAACGATGTTCATCAATATTTTTGTAGTTACGATATGTATACCTAATAATAGAGGGTGCGTGAACTACAGGAAAGTCATAACTTAAGAAGAGAATATCGTGATCCAGTGTGCTGGGAGGGTTAATTTGGTTGTGTGAAATTACTTTATTCGAATCTGTAACCATGAGTAGGTCAAGTAATGAACGATTCGCTGCATTAAAGTACGTAGGAAAAGAATCAATCGCATTTAGATTAAGGCATTGAACGAAATGTAAAAACCGATCTGATAAATTGTCTTGATGGCATAGGTTGACATTTAGATCTCCTCCTACAATAACATTAGCATAGATTTGGGACATACGTGACATGAAGTACTCAAACTCCCGAGCATTAACATCATCGAAAACCATTGGGGGGCAGTAAACTGCGCACACTAAGCATTTTTCGTTCCCAGATCTAACCTCTACACTAATAAATTCAATGGGCAAGTCCATCAACAAAGAAACAGCCCTTAATGTATATTGCCACACCACCACCCAAACGATTCTTCCGATCATTTCTAAACAGGGTATATCCTGGGATAGCAAAGAAGGATGAAGGCAAATCGCTGTTTAACCACGTCTCGCCGATTAAAATTGCATGAACACTGGAGCCAGAAAATATATAGTGAATCTCGTCTATCTTATTGCGGATACTTCTTGTATTTAATGTACAGACATTAATTCCTCGAGAACGATCACACATAATCTTAATCAAAGCTCTTACCTTGTCCAAATCCGTATAATCATCCGTATTCATTGGAGTGATGGCAATGGTAACTGTCGGGAAGGTATTTAAAGGCACATTGATTCGGAAAATTTTTCGTAAAAATAAACATGATCTCGATCGCAGACAAGTATTACATAAAAATAAAAATTATAAAATTATGAAAAAAAGCAAAAGAACAAAAAAAAAAAAAACAAAATTGAGATTGAAAGGAAATAGAGAAAGGAAAAAAAAACAAAAACTACAGAATACAAAAAAGAAAAAAGCAAAACTAAAATTCAAGCATATAGAATTGAAATCCGAAACAAGACAAGAATTTGAAATCAAATTTCCATTACACAGCATCAGCTCCAGCGTTGCGGCATATATATCTAGTTAGATGATGAGTTCGTTACAACAATGCTCCGTAATTGCTCGTGGCTAACAATGTTTAGGTCTGGATCATCTTTACCCCTCCTCACATATAGAAGGACCCTTCTTGTTTTGGCTGCAAATAATTTCCCCACTTTGCGCAACTTTATCGCCTCGCGTAGAAGAGAATTAACATGTGGCGTCAGGCTTTCGTTGATATACACAGGGCTATCTGAAGAGAAGCCCTCCAGCTGTGATAGTTTGATGCCCCCTTTCGCATGGAAGGCAGACAAGAAAGATCTTTGCTCTGCATGGCAGGAGAAACGCACGATGATCGGACTAGGCGTGTGCTGGTGTGAGTCACCTTTTACAACGGGGACAATTCAATCTGTCTGTGGAAGATTTTATTTTCCTTGTAGAGGCATTACGAACACCACCTTGTATGGCGATTTCGACCTTACTATTAGACACATCCATACGCTATTTAGTGATAGGGCTACCAATTGCAATTGGGCGTTACTGAGAATTAATCCAACTCCTACCTGGGGACAAATTCGAGCGGCACGGTTAACTGAGTGGGGTGACCCCAAAGATGACATTCGACAATCAATGGTCGAGCTGCGCAATGAGCTGCAGAATTCCATGTCGGAGCGGGAATTTTTAGATCTCCACAAAACAAATTTGTTACCCGCTATTCAATGTAAAATCTATCTACATCCAACGAGCTCAATAATTCGCTTCCTTGCGTTGGTAGATTCAGGCCACTTATGACCGGATCTTGTCAGCAAAAAGTTCTGGGGTGAACAATAAAACTCTTGCTTCACCGCTTTCGAATTCCTGGAGAAATCCACGTTATCGGGTTGATGAACTAAACAACATCAACGTAGGGCCACACGATCAAGCCTTTCCCAATTCACAAGAGCTGGAAGTGGCAGAATTACACACTCGAGCTCCTGCTAGATCTGACTCTGTCTGCTGGAACTGCGATCAAAGAGGTCACTTCTATACCGACTGTCCTAGAACTACTTTCGGCTAGTTCTGTTACGGCTGTAGCCAGAACAACATTATTAAGCCCAACTGTCGAATATTGATTATCACAAGTGTACAGAGAATTCAGTCATCTCTCATAGACACGTTAACCGACATCCGTCACGGAAAAATCAGTCCACTGCTGCTTGCACCCCAACAACTAAGGGAAGCAATAGCAGTCATAAAAATAAACTTACCATCAACTTTGCGCTTGCCAATGAAACAAAATGAGATCTTACATCTATATCAACTAATGATAGTGAAAGGACGGGTAGTCGACAATTTCGCAATCTTCCAAATTAAACTACCACTCATAAATGCAGAAGAATTCGAGTTATTGAAAGTACTTCCAATACCATTGCTGATAAATGGAACACTAATGTGCATAAGGCCGCATTCGACCTATTTAACTATCAGCTCGCATCGAGACAACTATTACCCGCTGTCCGACCAAGAAATTTCGTCATGCGTGGCAACTGGATATGAGGAGCATTATCTATGCAATCAGCATCATCCAATATACAACAGAGGTTCTCAAATCAGCAAGTGTGAGATCAGTTTCTTAAATGACGCACCCACTCCAAAGGAGTGTCAATTAAAGGAAATAAGAGACAACTCAGTATGGATTCAGACTCTCCATAAAAACAAATGGATATATGCACTTACGGAGGCCTTAACAATCAACGCGGTGTGTGAAAATAAGGCCTTTACTACAACATTGCAAGGATCTGGCCTCGTAACCATCCAACCCAATTGCATACTTAAGCATGATTCAGTTACTATTGAAGGGCAACATAAATATCCGAGTAATATAACAACATAATATGAGAAGCTGATTAATGATTTCAACACGTCAGTTTCATGGTCACCGGCGGTCCCAGCCTTGGTAGATTGACCCACTTACCATGCACAATGGAAGGAACTGAGCCTCTTACAGCAACAACTCTCATCTTAAAAGCTAGAGCTGCCGAAATTAATACACGAACGGACATCTCACACAACCATCATTGGATATATCAGTATCTGTCTTACAATAATTGTGTTCATATCATTAACTACAAAATTAATATTATCAAAAAGGCAGAAGCAGCAGTCTACAGAGCCAATACCCAAACCTAGGAATCACAAAGAGCCGGACTTTAGCGTCAGCATAGATTGAACATTCGTTCAACGTGGGGGAGAATGTTTGCACTCGGCAAAAAGGTCAACGGTCGCATAGAATCAGCAATTACTTGCTCTATAAACGGGCGCTTGCCCCCAAAAACAATAACGCTAATTCTAGCGAATAATTCTTGCATTCAATGTGTCATTGCAAATATTTTTATGAATATGACACCCAGTCAAAGGTGCAAGAGAAGAATGCAAGAATTACTCGCCTGATTGTAATTTAAGTAGGTAAGCATTTTATATTTAAGTTATTTCGTTATTCGGTTTTTTTTTGTTATCGCCTTGCATAGCCAAGCAATTTATTGCAATTTTAAATTATTAATATGTATGTAGGTATTGATTTTCGCAATTAGTGGTAGGTAGGAACATATTAAGATTTGCTTAGTTAAGTGCAATTTTAATATAAATTGAATATGATTTGTAATAAACGGTCAGTCTTGTTTTTTAGTAGCAAAACGTTGTTTTAATTTTGAGTTCACTTAATCAAAGCTTCCCTTTCAGATATATAATTTTGGTGTAGTGGTACAAGAGCCGCTGCACTCTCATCAAAAGCCAAGGTGTAACACCTTGACCTTGTTTTTGGGGGCAAGCGCCCGTTTATAGAGCAAGTAATTGCTGATTCTATGCGACCGTTGACCTTTTTGCCGAGTGCAAACATTCTCCCCCACGTTGAACGAATGTTCAATCTATGCTGACGCTAAAGTCCGGCTCTTTGTGATTCCTAGGTTTGGGTATTGGCTCTGTAGACTGCTGCTTCTGCCTTTTTGATAATATTAATTTTGTAGTTAATGATATGAACACAATTATTGTAAGACAGATACTGATATATCCAATGATGGTTGTGTGAGATGTCCGTTCGTGTATTAATTTCGGCAGCTCTAGCTTTTAAGATGAGAGTTGTTGCTGTAAGAGGCTCAGTTCCTTCCATTGTGCATGGTAAGTGGGTCAATCTACCAAGGCTGGGACCGCCGGTGACCATGAAACTGACGTGTTGAAATCATTAATCAGCTTCTCATATTATGTTGTTATATTACTCGGATATTTATGTTGCCCTTCAATAGTAACTGAATCATGCTTAAGTATGCAATTGGGTTGGATGGTTACGAGGCCAGATCCTTGCAATGTTGTAGTAAAGGCCTTATTTTCACACACCGCGTTGATTGTTAAGGCCTCCGTAAGTGCATATATCCATTTGTTTTTATGGAGAGTCTGAATCCATACTGAGTTGTCTCTTATTTCCTTTAATTGACACTCCTTTGGAGTGGGTGCGTCATTTAAGAAACTGATCTCACACTTGCTGATTTGAGAACCTCTGTTGTATATTGGATGATGCTGATTGCATAGATAATGCTCCTCATATCCAGTTGCCACGCATGACGAAATTTCTTGGTCGGACAGCGGGTAATAGTTGTCTCGATGCGAGCTGATAGTTAAATAGGTCGAATGCGGCCTTATGCACATTAGTGTTCCATTTATCAGCAATGGTATTGGAAGTACTTTCAATAACTCGAATTCTTCTGCATTTATGAGTGGTAGTTTAATTTGGAAGATTGCGAAATTGTCGACTACCCGTCCTTTCACTATCATTAGTTGATATAGATGTAAGATCTCATTTTGTTTCATTGGCAAGCGCAAAGTTGATGGTAAGTTTATTTTTATGACTGCTATTGCTTCCCTTAGTTGTTGGGGTGCAAGCAGCAGTGGACTGATTTTTCCGTGACGGATGTCGGTTAACGTGTCTATGAGAGATGACTGAATTCTCTGTACACTTGTGATAATCAATATTCGACAGTTGGGCTTAATAATGTTGTTCTGGCTACAGCCGTAACAGAACTAGCCGAAAGTAGTTCTAGGACAGTCGGTATAGAAGTGACCTCTTTGATCGCAGTTCCAGCAGACAGAGTCAGATCTAGCAGGAGCTCGAGTGTGTAATTCTGCCACTTCCAGCTCTTGTGAATTGGGAAAGGCTTGATCGTGTGGCCCTACGTTGATGTTGTTTAGTTCATCAACCCGATAACGTGGATTTCTCCAGGAATTCGAAAGCGGTGAAGCAAGAGTTTTATTGTTCACCCCAGAACTTTTTGCTGACAAGATCCGGTCATAAGTGGCCTGAATCTACCAACGCAAGGAAGCGAATTATTGAGCTCGTTGGATGTAGATAGATTTTACATTGAATAGCGGGTAACAAATTTGTTTTGTGGAGATCTAAAAATTCCCGCTCCGACATGGAATTCTGCAGCTCATTGCGCAGCTCGACCATTGATTGTCGAATGTCATCTTTGGGGTCACCCCACTCAGTTAACCGTGCCGCTCGAATTTGTCCCCAGGTAGGAGTTGGATTAATTCTCAGTAACGCCCAATTGCAATTGGTAGCCCTATCACTAAATAGCGTATGGATGTGTCTAATAGTAAGGTCGAAATCGCCATACAAGGTGGTGTTCGTAATGCCTCTACAAGGAAAATAAAATCTTCCACAGACAGATTGAATTGTCCCCGTTGTAAAAGGTGACTCACACCAGCACACGCCTAGTCCGATCATCGTGCGTTTCTCCTGCCATGCAGAGCAAAGATCTTTCTTGTCTGCCTTCCATGCGAAAGGGGGCATCAAACTATCACAGCTGGAGGGCTTCTCTTCAGATAGCCCTGTGTATATCAACGAAAGCCTGACGCCACATGTTAATTCTCTTCTACGCGAGGCGATAAAGTTGCGCAAAGTGGGGAAATTATTTGCAGCCAAAACAAGAAGGGTCCTTCTATATGTGAGGAGGGGTAAAGATGATCCAGACCTAAACATTGTTAGCCACGAGCAATTACGGAGCATTGTTGTAACGAACTCATCATCTAACTAGATATATATGCCGCAACGCTGGAGCTGATGCTGTGTAATGGAAATTTGATTTCAAATTCTTGTCTTGTTTCGGATTTCAATTCTATATGCTTGAATTTTAGTTTTGCTTTTTTCTTTTTTGTATTCTGTAGTTTTTGTTTTTTTTTCCTTTCTCTATTTCCTTTCAATCTCAATTTTGTTTTTTTTTTTTTGTTCTTTTGCTTTTTTTCATAATTTTATAATTTTTATTTTTATGTAATACTTGTCTGCGATCGAGATCATGTTTATTTTTACGAAAAATTTTCCGAATCAATGTGCCTTTAAATACCTTCCCGACAGTTACCATTGCCATCACTCCAATGAATACGGATGATTATACGGATTTGGACAAGGTAAGAGCTTTGATTAAGATTATGTGTGATCGTTCTCGAGGAATTAATGTCTGTACATTAAATACAAGAAGTATCCGCAATAAGATAGACGAGATTCACTATATATTTTCTGGCTCCAGTGTTCATGCAATTTTAATCGGCGAGACGTGGTTAAACAGCGATTTGCCTTCATCCTTCTTTGCTATCCCAGGATATACCCTGTTTAGAAATGATCGGAAGAATCGTTTGGGTGGTGGTGTGGCAATATACATTAAGGGCTGTTTCTTTGTTGATGGACTTGCCCATTGAATTTATTAGTGTAGAGGTTAGATCTGGGAACGAAAAATGCTTAGTGTGCGCAGTTTACTGCCCCCCAATGGTTTTCGATGATGTTAATGCTCGGGAGTTTGAGTACTTCATGTCACGTATGTCCCAAATCTATGCTAATGTTATTGTAGGAGGAGATCTAAATGTCAACCTATGCCATCAAGACAATTTATCAGATCGGTTTTTACATTTCGTTCAATGCCTTAATCTAAATGCGATTGATTCTTTTCCTACGTACTTTAATGCAGCGAATCGTTCATTACTTGACCTACTCATGGTTACAGATTCGAATAAAGTAATTTCACACAACCAAATTAACCCTCCCAGCACACTGGATCACGATATTCTCTTCTTAAGTTATGACTTTCCTGTAGTTCACGCACCCTCTATTATTAGGTATACATATCGTAACTACAAAAATATTGATGAACATCGTTTATTCGATGAATGCTTGCATCTGCCGTGGAATGAAATCTTTTGCTGCGAATCAGTCGACGGTCAAGTAGAAATTTTCTCATCCCTTATTAACTACCTCTTTGAAAAATTTGTCCCAATAAAAAGAAAATATATACCCATTGATGGTTGTCCCTGGTTCTCGCCAAGAGTTCGATCTCTCATTGCCGAACGTGAATATTTGTATCATCGCTATAGGCGGCTGCGGACTGATGAAGCGCGATCTCTATACACAGCTGCTCGAAATAGTGCGACCGCGGAAGCTCGACGAGCAAAGCGCCAATATTTCAGCTCCAAATTTAACCTAAATCTTAGTTCAAAGACGCTGTGGCGAAATTTAAGACAAGCTGGGGCCGTCAAAGGCAGTAATTATAATTCTAAAATTGATCTCGACCCTGAAGAACTAAATATATTCTTTACATCATTCAATACTGCGCCCACTGAGCTAAGTAAGTCCACTCCCAGCATAGGTAATTCAACAAGATCTTTGTCTCTGTACAATAATAATGGCAATACCTTTTCTTTTAGAGGAGTCGATTATAGTGAACTTCTCGTTGCTATATCCTCAATCAAATCTGAAGCTACTGGACCTGATAACTTACCACCACGGTTCATTAAGCTTTTGTGACCATTTATCGGAAAGTATATGCTACATATAATGAGTTCGTGTTTGACGTCATCGTCTTTTCCCACTGCTTGGAAGTTTGCAACCGTCACGCCCATTCCGAAAAAATCCTCTCCGGAATCTGCAGCGGATTTTCGCCCAATCAGTATTTTTGGCTTTATATCCAAAGTATTTGAAAAGCTTATGTATAAACAGATATTTGAAAATCTCGACCGGGGCAATCGGGATTCCGGCGATTTCACAGCTGTGAGACAGCTGTGTTGAAAGTAACTTCTGACATAAGAAGCGCTCTAGACCGAGACCATTTTATGGTCCTAGTACTTCTAGATTTCTCTAAGGCTTTTGATAGCGTGAATCACCGTATCCTCCTCGATAAACTAGCTAGCTCATTCAATTTCAGCAATTCAGCCGTTGCTTTAATTAACAACTTTCTGACCGATCGTAAACAACGAGTCAAAGCCAACGAAGTATTGTCTACTGCACTTCCACTAATAAGTGGGGTCCCTCAAGGTTCTACATTGGCTACTTTGCTCTTCAGTCTGTTTATAAATGACTTGCCTGACATTGTCCAGGATGTGAGTATCCAGTTATATGCGGACGATTTCCAGTTATATCTCAATAGACATATTGGGCTCTTAGAAGACTGCATTGATCGAATGAACTGTGATCTCAACAGAATCAATGTCTGGTCGAGGAATAATCAGTTGGTTTTAAATCCTATCAAGTCTCACTGTATTTATTTCTACAATCAAAAATTTAATTCTTCTGATATACCACCTGTAGTTTTAAACAACGTTTCGCTGCCTATGCTGAATAAAGTCACTACTCTTGGTATTATTTTAAATAGCGAAATCAAGTGTTGCGACTACGTTAACAGCATTATCAGAAAATTTTATGCAAGGCTGCGTAGTCTCTGGCTCTCAGCGGGTATCCTATCTACTGAAAATCGCCTCAGATTAATTAAAACTTTAATTGTACCTCACTTCACTTATGGCAGTGTTATTTTTCCTAAACTGGATAGTTGCTGTGCCCGTAAGATGGAAGTAGCTTTCAACGACGCATCCGCTTTGTTATGGACTTCGCAGGTTTGACCATGTCTCGCCATTTAGATCTCGAGTTCTTGGCTGTCCACTGTTTCCCTACTTGCGTCGACGTGCTCTAGTTTTCTTATATAATCTAATTAAATTGTGGTAGACCTAGATACTTACGAGAATTTTTCCAGTTCACACTATCACGACGTAATAGGAATATATTGCTTCACGTTTCTATAAATCTTACATGGAGAGTTCTTATCTTGTCCAAATTGCCCGTCCATGGAATAACCTTCCCTTGAATGTCCAAACTGCAGGCACTGTCGGAGTATTTAGGCGGCACATGGAAATACTTGTAGTATAATATTTATTACTCCTTTGCTATTATGAATTATACTCATGATCTCCATAGCAGAATTTACGGTAAATTTTTAAATTTAGCTCTGAAAGGAAACTAAGTTCTTATAGTAGCCCTTATTATATTTAATTTTTTTTTTAACTTGTTTTATAATTTAGAAAAAATTGTTTCTGTATATTTCTTTCTTCTGTTGCCCTTGAAAACTCGATCTCTAGCACCTTTAATCTAATGTACGAAAAAATATTATTAATTCTTGTGTACAGTATTCCCTAAATAAATATTTCTATTTCTATTTCTATATTAATCCCATCCTTTAAGCGGGCTTTACGAGCGTCTGTGCCGCTGAGGAGTAGATTGACGTGGGGCGCGCTAAAAATTCCTAGGGATCTCTTGAGCTGAAGATGGTCGGGGCAAAGCTAGTACGGGCATAGATGACGGGTCTTGTTTAGCGCTGTTGGGGTTATTGTTGTGACTTCTCGATTGGAGTAGTTAAGTAACGCTGCATCAGGAGACAAGAACCGTGACAGCTGCGGAATAACAGGGGGTGGACGAGACAGATCTACTTGTCGGACACGGCGGAAGTTATATTTGAGCTTGAAGTTCGGCCCGGAAATGGTTGGAACAGCGCGACCTCTCACCTTTAACTAGATTAGAAATTTGCGTTGGGAGACCTATTAAGGCGAGATATGTCTCTTCCGTCACGTACTCGTGGCTAGGATGAACATTTTGTTTCACTTCCTCCCGGGGAGATCTTCATTGAACCTATTCGTTCCTTTGTCCGCGGACAAGCGAGAACTGCTGTGTGCGAGACGAAGCGTTTGGCCAAATGCTTGCGTTATCGGCCGTTTAGATATCGTGTGCCGGTATAATGTGTAGAAATCCGCTTGACCGAGGAAACAACCTACAATTCGGGCAGCTTAATTTTTCCTTGATCCATTTCTATATAAATTTTCTATTGAAAATATGTCCTCAATAATTGGACAATGCTCGAGATTTAATAGTATAGTCTGCATCTTGACAGATGTAGCAATAGCCAATAGCTTATCCTGTCTTATGTCGAGTGTTTATAGCAGACTATATTGTCGAGAAGGAAAAAAAATCCCAAAAATGTTCTTCTATTGCGGAGAGTAAGTGGAGCGAGGATTCATTCAAAGGAAATCAAAAAAAAGCTCTTCTATTAAGAAGAACCCCGCATTGACAAGAAATAAAAAAAAAATCTCCCTGTTATGCATAGCACCACAGCTTCAAATTTGTAATCTAAAGATAAACTTTTGCTTACGCTTCATATTTCTAAATTCATTCTTATCTCGTTCTGTTCATCGACAGTCGGACTGTATACAGTTAACTGCATGCATAGCACATTTCGTACGTAAGAAAGCAAAAGAATCTAAGTTCAAGAATATTTTTCTATAACTGAATCGCCAGTTGATTCGGAATTGTTTTTGATATTACGTCGTGGTAATTAAGCCTTGAATAATAGAATTAATAAGTGATTTTGTTAAAGTTAGTCCAAGTGGTAAGTGTCGCACAAAAATATTCAACCATTCAACCCATTGCTTCTACTAAGAAGAATGTGTATCGAAAAGAAAATAAAAAAATTCTCTTCTACAAAGAAGAATGAATATCAAAAACAAAATTCAAAGAGCAGGAATACTTAGCAACTTATGCCGTTTAAGATAGTGACTGATCATGCGAGCTTGAAATTGATGATGTATCAAAAAGACTTCAGCGGTAGACTTGCTCGGTGGAGTTTGAAGCTTCAAGGTTTCGACTTCACTAGTGAGCACCGAAAAGGAAGCCTGAATGTCGTTTCCTGATGCGCTGTCACGGGATTCATTGTGACAGCTTAACAACACCTGAAGATCCTGACCCAGAAGTTGACCTTAGTTCTCCATATTTCAACTCGTTGGAATATGAGGAGCTGATTCATAAGGTTAAATCAGCTTCGGGCAAACTACCAGATCTTTGCGTCAGGGATGGCTTCGTTTATATTCGAACTGTTCTGAGAACAGGCGATCTGATTCAGGGGGAAGAAGCTTGGAAGCTTTGGATTCCACGAGAGCTTGTCTCCAATGTTATTTCAAGAGCGCAGGATCCGCCACTAGCTTCTCACGGAGGTATAGGAAAAATACTGGAACGATAAGGCGACAATTGTACTGGCACGAATGACAGTTGATGTCCGAAGCTACGTAGGCGCCTGTGAGGTGTGTTAAGAAACCAAGGCCTCCAATATTATTCTTAAACCACCAATGAGAGTCCGGTTTATGACAGAAAGACCATGGGAAAAGCTGTACATCGACTTTCTAGGTTCATATCAACGGTCAGTGAAAGGAAATGTCTGCATATTGATAATTCTTGACCACTTTTCTGAATTCCCGATTCTCAAGCCTATGAGAAAGGCATCTACTCTCAATGTGTATCAATTCATCGAAACTGAAATATTCCATGTCTTTGGAGTACCGCAAACCTAGTCTCTGACAATGGAGTCCAGTTTTGCTCGACTCAGTTCACCAGATTACTGGACAAGTATGGGTGAAGCACCTGCGAACGGCAAGTTTTACTCGCCCGCAAGCAGACGCCTCAGAGCGAGTTAATAGGTCTCTATTGTCAGGGATTAGGGCATACAGCCGGAAGGAACATACCAAGTGGGATGAGAAGTTA